>AWOL01S0050658.1:27654-65469 GCA_000715115.1 Nicotiana otophora
CAGGGTAGGGGTAAGGTCTGCATACACACTACCCTCCCCAGACCCCACTAGTGGGATTATACTGGGTTGTTGTTGTTGTTGTTATTGTTGTAAGCTTGTTGGAGATTCTTCTTCCTTTTCAGAGATTTTTTTCTTTCTTTTTCTTTTGAGGTTTCTCCTGATTTGCAGGAATTTTCCCTTCTTTTTGTTGGAGTTCCTTTTCTTTGAGTTGTGGAGTTTTCTCCTTTTTGTTGGAATTTCTTTGAATTTGCGAAAGTTTTTCTCCCTCTTGCTGGATCCTCCTTTTGAACTTGCAGAGTTTCACTTTTTCTGCTTTTCTGAAGTCATGTCTTTGATTGTCTTGGACTTTGCATCTTTTGCCTTTTCATGCTTGTCGCCTCCACTTTGGTTTTTGTCTGAAGTTACACATTTTCAGTGTGCTCGAGGAGGTTGGGCCAAGAGAGGGATAGTGCTCGTAATCACAATGAAGGGTGTAGGCTAAGATCTGGTTGTCCAAGAAAAAGGGCTTAAGGCTCAAAGGGGGAAATGCTAGGGATTGATGTCATTTGGTAGGCTAGAAAGACTCAATCGGGTCAAAGAAGACCCACGATTCTTTCCTAAACCAAGCGTTACTCAGGATTTTGCCTCAACAGACATTCGGGCCAAGATCTAGATTAACAATGCGATGCAATGAATTTTAATCTAGGCTCACCACATAATGCACATAAAATGATGAGGTCGGCTTTGTTGTTACCCTAACTGTAAGCACGAGATTTTTCAAGTATCACTAATGGTTTTGATGTTGTAATTTGTGTTCCGAGCCTTTGGACAAGTTTACATAGGGTATATAAACTTGTTAGAATGATTGGACGGGGTTCCTCGAACCTCAGGTGAGTTTTGGGGTGGTTTCGGGCCACTTTTAGGCCCTTTCGAACTGCGGATATCTGATGCCAGGGGTGTGAATCGCGATCACAGTGGTCTGGGCCGCGATCAAGAAGAGCAAAGTTCATTTCTGGCCTTGTGAATCGCGATCGTGTATGGTAGGGCCGCGATCTCGAATAAGGAATTTCTGCTGTCAGTGGTCTAATTTTGTGAGCTTATATCTTGTAATCTATAAGGAATTTGGGAATGATCCAAAAATAAAAGTTGTAGCGCTTAGACAAGGTGTGTTGCTCTGATGGTAAGCACCCTCCACTTCCAACCAAGAGGTTGTGAGTTCGAGTCACCCCAAGAGCAAGGTGGGAAGTTCTTGGAGGGAAGGATGTCGAGGGTCTATTGGAAACAGCCTCTCTACCCCAGGGTAGGGGTAAGGTCTGCGTACACACTACCCTCCCCAGACCCCACTAGTGGGATTATACTGGGTTGTTGTTGTTGTTGTAAAATCAAACTGTTTAGCATTTGAAATTATGTACAAAGTATTATGGCTATTATACAAAAGGGTGTCTGTAAAGAAGAAATACAATTTGTACATCGCGATCGCGGGGTTTTGGCCGTGATCGCGATGAAGGAAATGATGCTGGAACTTTTGTTAATCACGATCGCATGGCTAATGACTGCGATCGTGAAGAAGGAGGCTCGAAAGGTGTATTAATCATCTAATTGCAGGATTTTGAGCTCATTTCTTCACTTTTAAGTTCTTGGAGCTCATGTGTGGCAATTTGGGGTGATTCTTGAAAATTATTTTTGCCAAATATCATAAGGTAAGGTATTCCTACTTGTTTCAGTTAAATACATGGGCTATATATGGATTTTAACATAGAATTTGATAGAAATTATGGAATATTTGGAAGAAAACCTAGAAACGGTATTTTTGAATTTTGACCCCGAAATTGGACATAGAATTAAGAATAAATTATATATTTAAGTTCGTGATTTTATGGGTAATGTTTATCTTTGAAATATTTTGAAATCCGGGCACGTGGGCCCGGAGGTTAACTTTGTTGTCTTTTCGAGCGCAGTTGAGAATTGTTATAAATTGTTAAGTTATGAGTATTGGAGTATATTTTGATTGGTTTGCACGTTGTTTGGCTAGTTTCGGATCGATGGACATCGGTTTGATATGTTAGAGAGGTGTGGGAGCCAGTTATTAGATTTCGGAGCGAGGTAAGTCTCCTGTCTAACCTTGTGAGGGGGAAATTACCCCATAGGTGATGTATTTGTTATGTGCTACTTATTGTGGGGGTTACGTACGCACAAGATGACGAGACTCTGTACGTAGCTAAAATCATGCTAATATTCGGGTAGACTTAGGACTATATCATGCTATATTTGTATTACATGAATTCAAATTGTTAGTTTAACTACCTAATCTTGTAAATATAATTTGATTAGAGGTCATGTTAGGTCGAATCTCGATACCTTGAGTTGTTTGGCGGGATATCCGATTGCTGGTAACAGTTATGCTACTTTATGTTCATGTTCTTGTATTGCAAACACATGACCCGTAATTCGATAAGTTTTTTCTCTTCTTGTGGGTCGGGCCGAATGCCTCGGCAGTATATTTGAAATGCATCTATGGTTCGCGCCGGTTGACTCTCGCCAGTGTACACACTATTCTGGATCTGGTCGTATGACCTCGGCATAACTCGTGCACAATATCGCTAGGAATCCGAATATTCATGAGTTTTTTCCTTGATTGAGACATGGCATTTATATGATATTCCTTATCTGTTGAGGTAGCACTTGATATTTCTTACATGTTGAGATAGCATATGAGATTTGAGAAATTTATATTGTCACCATGTTGGAGGATTTTTGCTAGTTACAGTTCTTACTTCATTATTGTTGTTGTGTTTCATATTCATTTATAATATAATATGTCAATTTATTGGATCACTAGTAAGTGTCGATGTCAACCCCTCCTTACTACTTCCTAGGGGTTAGGCTAGATACTTACTGGGTTCGCGTTGATTTACATACTCATGCTACACTTCTGCACTTATTGTGCAGGTATATTTCTGATGGTCATTTGGGCGTGTAGGCGCAGTTGCCGAGGGGACTTTATGATAAGTTGTATTGCTTGTTACAGTCCGCAGCACACAGAGTCTCTGTCATATTTATTTACCTTATCCTGTCTATCTTATATTCCATACACATATTGTATTATTATTATACTTTCTAGTATATGCTCATGCACTTGTGACACCGGGGTTTGGGATGTTCTAGTAATTGTTTGCGGGTTTGCTAACACTGTCACACTTTTATTTTATATTTTACCACATTGTATGTACCATGATTTTTAATGCATAGATTTATTTATTTAATTAAAATTCGTGATTTCAAAAATAATAAAATGATAATTAAGTTGATAGTTCACCGTTGGCTTGCCTAACGGCAATGTTGGGCGTAATTACGGCCTATAGTGGGAATTGGATCTTGACATGTACTATCGGAAAGTGGCCAAATATATGCCTCGTTATACTTTGGGTTCAAATATACCTCTCCCATTATAATTTAGCCTAAATATGCCCATCATTTAATGCAGGGACACATGTCATTATCTTATTGGTTTATTTTTTTAACTATTCCTAATTTATTAAAATCCAACTCATAACCCGATATCCAATTAAAAGACCCATACTCATAAGAGATAGTGAATTTAAGATAAGAAGTTGTAGTAAATTTGGTCGTGATATAAGAGATAAAATATTTGTATATATGCATATGCATAGTTACTCCAATTAATTCTACAACTCTCTATGTCACCGATGCCCAAATTTATTTCACCTTTGAGTTGATTACTCAGATGGTTACTCAACTTTGGGTAATTAGCCATCAAAGATATTTATTTCTTTTTCTTTCAAAAATCACTTTACTTTACCTAATTAGCGTAATTTGCCATCTATCATTTTTATATTCCAAAAGTCGCTTTACTTTACCTAATTACCTTCAATAGTTTTCAAAGGATTTTATATTTTTTTGTGAGATTTCATGATGTGGCAAGTTTAATATTTTTGAAAACAATAGTTAAAATACTATTAAGAAGGGTGAATGACACAATTACCCACAAAAATAAAACTATTTACCCTTACCTACCCATTTATTTTTCTACCCATCAAACTAATTACATTTCCTACCCATAGTAGTTTTTGTAGGGAATTTTCTCTTTTTTCTCCAATTCTTTTTTATTTCTACGCTTCTTTTCTTTTTTCCTTTTTTCTTTCTTTTCTCCTTTTCTTTTTTCTCATTTTCTTCTTATTTTTTTCTTTTTTCTCTTTTATTCATTTATTTTTGCCCAAATCGTATTATTGTTATTTTTACCATAACTTATTTCACATTCAAATTTGACTCCTTCTTTATTTTTTTTCGTTTTATTTTTTTCTTTATTTCTTGTTCCTTTCCTAATTTCACGTGATTGCCATGCATACGTTGATCTCCTTCCCTATAAATATCAGTACACACTCTACCATTAGCAGTAACACAACCAGTTATGGAGCAAGAAAACATAATCTACGGCCACCAAATCTCTATATATATACTAGTTAGAATAGAAATGATAATAAAATATTAAAAAATACAATAAAAATATAAGTAGCAAAAAAGACTTCTAGTACCATATGATATACCAACAAAGTATATGATTGCTCTATAATATTGCTACAACTATCTGTGACTATACTACTGTACCAAAATATTAAAGGATGCAATAAAAGTACGAGAAAACTACATGCTCGCATTGCAAGCTAAATATTCGCAAAGCAACTTGCTCATTCCGTATACTAACAGGGTATATAGTTGTATGGGGTCATTCCAAATTGCCTATAACTATAAAAATTATTACATAATACACATAATCTATGTCCATCAGCACAAAAAAAATTCCAGCACTGCAAATCATGTTCATATAAATAATTTCAGAATAGAATTCACTTAAAAATACAGCTAAAATAACCAAAAAATATTCAAACTACCATATGATACCAATATGGCATATAACTATACCAACATGGTATACAATTTTACTTGTTAATTCCAAGCAACTATATGACTATAGTACTATTACATAACACACATGCATATAGAGAAAAATAAAAAAATAGTGTACTACATATTAATATAATAAAGTATTTTAAGATATTGTACTATATTACTATTATTAAAAGAAAATCAAATAGTGTACCAATTAAATGCAGCTAATACAACCAAAAAAGAATTCAAGTAGCATATGATACCAATATAGTATATAGCTATACTAATAGCGTATATAGTTGTACGGGGTCGTTCCAACAACTGCATATAACTACAAAAACTATTACATAATACACAAAATCTATGTCCATAGGTACAAAAAAATCCAACACAGCAAAACATGATCATATAAACTTCACGTAAAATGCAGCCAAAACAATCAAAAAATATTCCAACTACCATATGTGTAACACCTCGGAAATTTTTGAGGTATTTCAGTGTAAAGCCCCATAAATTTCGCAAGTGAATTCAAGGTTTCGTGGTGCCAGAGTAGGCTTACGTATTTGAGGATGGTATAAAATCTTCACGGCGAGCTTGCTCGCCGCGGTTCAGACTTTTTGGGTTGAATAATGCACCGGAAAGTAAAGGAAAATTTTTGGCGGAAAAACATATTTTTGCGGTCCATTATGCGACCGCAGAACCACTATGCGGGCCGCATAATGGCCGCAAAAGTGAGCAGGAGAAGGGCCAGTCTGGGGGCAATTATGCGGTCGACTATGCGACCGCATAACTGTTATGCGGTGCATTATGCGATCGCATAACAGTTATGCGGACTACATAATGACCGCATATACGGACAGATTTTTGATCATTTTGGTCTGTAATTATGCGACCGATATGTGGTCCGCATATCCATTATGCGGTCGCATATGCGACCGCAGAACCTGTTCCGGAGCTCCATTTTTGGGTTCTTACAACCCGACCCTACTTCGTTAAATATACGCAAAAGGTCATTTCTGAGCAAAACTTCTGATGTTTTAGAGAGGAGGGAGAGTATTTTAGAGAGAGAGAGGAATCCCTAGGCTAATTATTCATTAAGTCTTGCTCAAATCTTGGAAGATTAACAAGAAAACCCCACAAGTTCTTCATCTAAGAGGTAAGGCTCCATACCCTAGTTTTCAATTTCAAATTTGGGTAGAAGATGGTTGATTAGGAGTATGATTCATGGGTATGAGATTATTATTTATACATGCGTGTACCAATAAGAATTGTAGAAAGATTGTTGAGCTGAAATAAGTAAGGATTGGGTTGTGGAGTGAAGGAAATCTTGTAGAAGAACCTTGTGGTTAAATTTGCACACCTAGTATGTGATAAAATACTCAAATGAGTTGAGACCATGAATATCTTCCTAATTATGGTTCAATTTTGTTATGTCTCAAAATAGATCGGGATTCCGAAGAATTGCGGATCATTCTAGAGTTAAGGAATCTCGATTGAGGTATGTTGGCTAAACTTTCTCTCTTAGAATAGATATCCATAATGTTTCCGTAAGATCAAGTATGATTGGCTCAAGATTCCTAACTTCTATATTCCGGGTTATTCCCTATAAACTTGTTTATTTCGAATGAGCCTTATGTAGAAAGATAGATGTTCAAAGTATGGTTTGCATATTAAAATGTTATGGCTTTGAGTCGTGTTTTAAATGAGAACTAGTATACCAATTGGGTGAGAAAAACTCGATATGCTTAAGACTCATAATTGTTCATATGTGTACCTAAAGACTTGATAGGAAGTGTCTTGTTGTTGATAACCTATAAAGGTGGTTGGAAATAAAATAATTGAATTGGGGATATAGAGTGTGGCCAACGTGCCAAGAATTTAAGTTATGATTGTGGCTAGTAGTGTAAATGATTTGAGAAAATATGATAAAGAATATGAAATGAGCCTCGACTCAATTGTTCAAAATGACTTCGAAGATAGAATTGCCTAAAAGTTTTTGTACTCAATTCATGCCCATTAGTGATTGAAAGAGGTAAAAGTATGGAATATGAAATACGGCCATCGTGCCAGGAATAAAGAATTTTGTGAATGGCCTAATGAGCCAAGAAAATATTGTCGTTGTGAATTACTGAAAATACTAATGAGAATTTATACAATGTGAAAGATGTTGAGGTGAGTACAATTATATTTATGATATTTCTGTTTGCAAATCAAATTAAAAATATTTTTAGGAGCATCATTAGCAAAACCGAGGAAGGGTGGGTCATAAGGCCCACAACTGAAACTACACGTGCCGGTGTAGGGGTGAATTGTGATTGTTCCCCTTATTTGGGATGAAATTGGAACCTTTGAAAAATTGTGATATTATTCTCCTTAATTGGGTTGAAACCGGAACCTTCGTGGATTGGAAAATTCAACCCGCACGGCATATGTGGGAAGGCGGCCTAGCTGATCGGGTGGAGATCAGATGCCATATTACGCATATGGGTGGTACAACTCTTGGTAACAACTTTTTTTCGCATCACATGTCAAATCACATTATTCGTGGGGAGATGACCTAGCCGATCGGGCGTGATCGGACTCCGTGCTAACAAAGACGGTGGTATATTAGTGCTAATGATCTCCCAACCAAAATTGTATATGAAGTTCGTATTTTAAAAATTATTATATTTTAACTGAACATTTAGATATAGTTGATTATGACTTGTTATTTCTATGTGTTGCCTTTTCTTATATGGGTATTCTATTTTGAAAGAGGACTTTTAGCTATGCATACTAGTGTTATTCGACAGTACTAACGTCCCTTTTGTCGGGGGCGCTGCATCTTTAATGGATGCAGGTGGTTCTACAACAAACGGCATTGATCAGTGATAGTAGCGCACTCTTTTCAGCTGATTTGGTGAGCCCCACTTCATTTCGGGGTCATGTATCTTTTGTTTCTCATGTACTGTATTTTGAGGTATAGTCGGGGCCTTGTTGCCGGTATTTCCATATTACTCTTTTATTTAGAGGCTCCGTAGACAGGTTGTGGCTGAAGTTGGGAATTGAACTAGAAATGTTGGTATTTGGAAATCATGTTTTTTATTAATTCTATAAACTCGTAATATTTTGAAAATTATGAATGAAGCTACTAATGAGAATGAAAAAGGAAGTTGTTAATAAAATCTTTTCAGTGAATGATTAATGGAGTACATATCATTTTTATTCATGGATGAGTTTGGGTAGAAGGAAATCTAACAGGTTTGCTCGGCCGGGTTCTCTCGGTTGAGCGCCGGTCGTGCTCCCCGAGTTTGGGACGTGACAATATGATACCAATATGACATATAATTATACCAATAGGGTATACAGTTCTACCAATTAATTTCAGGCAACTATATATGACTATACTACTATCACATAATACACATGCATAAAGAGACAAATCAAAAAATAGTGTACCACATATTAATATATACTTGTATGATGCCAAACTGGTATATATGTATACCATTTTGGTATATAGTACAAATTCGTCTCCTTCGCTAGTTCAACTTAATTTCAACCAAAATTTCACTAACTCTACTGCAAAATCTCCATCAAATTGTCCCAAGCTTTAACGACAACCCTTAATCAACATTTCAAACAAACCCTAAGCAAATCATATCAGAACAACTACAAACTCAACAAACTCATTATACTATGAGTTTCAAGTTTCAAAGTCCTTCAATAATGAATTTGATTTTTTTTCTAATAATAGATCTCCAAATATCAACTTTACCCAAATCTTCCAAACAACTCTTTAAACAAACCTCAATCAAAATTGTATCAAATATTAAAATATTATCGAAAACCCATTTATGCTCTTCAAGTTTTCTCAAACCCCAATAACATTGTTTTGAGATCTCTTCTTTTATATCTTCTTAAATCAGTATGTAAAATTAGCTTTTGAATTTTCAGATTACAACTTTTAGATCTATTTAGATAATAAATTAATTAATCCAAAAAATTATACTCCAACAAATAGCAGCAACAAAGAATAGGAGAAGTTGATAAAACAAGCGGCTTTTAGAGTAATGTAAGAAACAACACGTAGAAGAACCAAATTTCATCTAACTTAATTCTGCTAACCCGAGTTAAATTAGTAGAATCTCCTTTCTCATGTGACATCTTTTGCACATTGGCAAGTAGTTTGAAGTTCAGATTAGGAGGAACGAACCAAGAGGTATCATAGATGGTCGGGTAATTATTTTTAGAAAAATGGGTATAAATGGAAATAACTTTACAATGAGTAGGAAACGGATAATAATTTTGGTTTTTTGGGCATTTAGCACAGTTTTCTCTATTAAGAGCGTGAACCAATTCAGAATCCAACCCAACTCTAACCGAACCCACTACCTGAGTCGACCCGCCATTTTTATTATAAAAAATACTCTAGTTCTCATATTCCGTTCACTTTTTCATAGATAGCGACAAAATTTTGTGGATACCTCAGCATTACGATTTTAGTTTGTTAGTCAACTATCAATTGATATGAATAGTTTTAAACTATTTTTTTTTTTTTACTGAGATATGAAATGCTGTAAATTAGTGAATGAAATGTAAAGACGACAACGAACAAAAAATAAGAGGGATGTGTCGGATTAGGTATTGGGTCGGTTTAGGTTGGTTGAGTTCTAAATTGGTCCAGGTTCTTTATTAGTATTATAACTATATTTTCTTAAAAATTAAACTTGTCAGGTCATTAATCTCACTTAAAAATAAAAAATCGGGTTAAGATAGCCATTGAAATTAACTAGGTAAAGTAAAGTGATTTTTGAAAGATAAAACAAATGATAGATGATCACTGAAGCTAATTAGGTAAAGTGACTTTTAGAAGACAAAAAGAAAGATATATGACTGTAGACGGTCGAAATCGGGCATACCCGATTTCGTTAGCAGGGGAGTTGGCTCGAGGGTAACCTCATAATAGATCGGGCTCGAGCTCGAAGATAGAACATCACGCCTGGAGATCGAAGTGTTCATTGAGATCGAGGCCAGCAACAATCGAGATCAAGCATGACTGACTTCGAGTAAGGCGTAATAACAGAATTGCGAGATATCAGTAACCGGTCGAAGATCACGGCGACAATCCCGGAACAGATCAAATCAAAGCGGTTATTAGTGTTAATCATGGGATCTACTTCCGTTATTAGAGTTGTACCTTATTTAGGATTCCTCTATTATATAAAGAGGGATCCCATTCACTTGTAAGGGGGACAATCATTATTCACTGATAAGAATATACACATACGCTGCTTTTTTTGTTTTACTTACTGTTCATCGTTGTTTGTTCTATCCTCTACTGTTCTTATTAACTAACCTCGAGACTATCTCGAATTGAGGTCGAGGCATTGTTTGCAGACCGGTTTGATTTATTTTATTGTCCAATTTATCTATTTAATCGTTGTTTATCAATTGGTACTGGTTTAAATCACATATCCTTAAAACCACAATATAAGTTTAATTGTTACTCAATTTTTAGGGTAAACAGTTTGGCGCCCACCATGGGGCTAAGGATAATAGTGATTATTCAGTACTGATTCTGGTAAAACACACTATTTTATGCTTGTTCTTGTCAAGTATCTTTACTTTCAGGTTAAAACATGTCAAACTCATAAAACACATCCACACACAGTGACCGATCCTGTGGTAATGAAAATGCTCGGGGAGTTCACTAAAAGAATTGAATCAGGGGAGAAGAGAATCGAAGCCAACGATAAAAAAGTGGAGACATACAACTTTCGAGTTGATCAGATACCGGGAAAACCGCCAATCTTGAAAGGGATGGATTCACAGAAGTTTGTACAAAAGCCGTTTCCTCCAAGTACGGCTCTGAAGCCTATTCCGAAGAAGTTTCGTATGCCAAACATACCCAAATATAATGGGACCACCGATCCCAACGAGCATGTTACTTCATATACATGCGCCATCACGGGTAACGATTTAGAAGATGATGAAATCAAATCTGTGCTGTTGAAAACATTCGGAGAGACCCTTTCGAAGGGAGCAATGATTTTGTATCACAACCTGCCACCAAATTCCATCGACTCATTTGCCATGTTAGCAGATTCTTTCATAAAGGCACATGCCAGGGCCATAAAGGCCGCAATGAGGAAATCGAACCTTTTCAAGGTAAGACAAAGGGATAATGAAATGCTGAGGGAGTTCGTGTCCCGATTTCAAATGGAACACATGGAGTGGCCACCGGTCACAGATAATTGGGCCGTTCAAGCTTTCACCCAAGGGTTGAACGAAATCCGTTCGATAGCATCACGTCAGTTGAAACAAAATTTGATCGAGTATCCAGCTGTAACTTGGGCAAATGTGCACAATCGATATCAATTGAAGATCAAGGTCGAGGACGACAAATTAGGAGCCCCTTCCGGTTCAGTACATCCAAACATGCCGGCAGTTAAAAACCAGAGGGACGTCAACATGGAGCCAAGGTCAAACAGAGATCGATATCAACCATATACCGCAGATCGAAGGAACAATGGTTCAGGATGCAATTCCGTTCGGAACGATCGAAGAAGTGATCGAGGACAGAATTCTCGGGGACTTATGAGCAAAAGTGGTTTTGACAAGTATGCCGATCCCAAAGAGGCACCTCGGTTATCGGAATATAACTTTAGCGTCGATGCATCGGGCATTGTATCGGCAATCAGAAATATCAGAGATACTAGGTGGCCCAGACCCATACAAATCGATCCTTCCCAAAGAAACCCAGATTTGATGTGCAAGTATCATGGCACGCATGGTCACATGACTGAGGATTGCAGGAAATTAAGGGATGAGGTAGCCCGTCTATTCAATGATGGCCACCTTCGAGAGTTCCTCAACGATCTAGCCAAGAATTATTTCAGAGAAAGGGACGCCAACAGGAAAAATTAATAGGAGGAACCCCAACATGTCATTCATATGATCGTCAGTGGGGTCGACATTCCACAGGGACCTATATTCAAACGCACTAAGGTATCAATCACTAGGGAAAACGAACCAGAGATTATGTGCCCGAAGGCACTTTATCATTCAACGACGAAGAAACAGAAGGCATTTCTCAGCCCCACAACAACGCTATGGTAATTCCTATCTTATTAAATAAAGTTCAAGTTAAGCATGTTTTAGTGGATCCAGGTAGCTCGGTGAATATCATCCGATCGAGGGTCGTGGAGCAGCTCGGCCTACAAAATCAAATCATGCCGGCAGATTGGGTCTTAAACAACTTCAATATGGCCAGTGAAACAACTAAAAGAGAGATTATTCTACCGGTGAACATAGCTGGAACTATTCAAGATACCAAGTTCTCCATAATCGAGGATGACATAAGGTACAATGCCCTGCTCGGAAGGCCTTGGATCCATAATATAAGGGCAGTCCCTTCGACTCTCCACCAAATAATGAAATTCCCGACGTTGGACGGTGTAAAAACAGTATACGGGGAGCAGCATGCTGCAAAGGAAATGTTTGTGGTCGATGAGGTAACACCGATATCGACACTATCAACCTCGGAAAGGTAGAGCATCAAAGGTAAACAAAAAATCAAATAGCAATCACAACCACCAGCCTCGACCGAATCGGGGAAGCAGGAGATAGAAGAAGAAGAGGAGGATTTTCTGACCCCTCGAACTTTTATTGTTCCCGAAGATTCTGATGCCACCAAATCAACGGTCGAAGAGCTGGAACAGGTTATATTGATCGAGTACCTGCCCGAGCGAAAGGTATACCTGGGAATGGGATTAACCCCCGAACTTAGAAAAAAGCTTATTCAATTTCTTATTGATAATATAGATTGTTTTGCTTGGTCCCATTTAGACATGACAGGGATCCCACCGGAGATAACGACGGATCGGCTAAGCCTGGACCCTAGGTTCAAACCGGTGAAGCAAAAGAGAAGACCCCAGTTCGAGGTAAAGCACGCATTCATAAAGGACAATGTAACTAAACTTCTCAAAATAGGGTTCATTCGGGAGGTGAAATATCCCGAATGGTTAGCCAATGTAGTTGTAGTCCCTAAAAAAGAGAACAAACTTAGAATGTGTGTAGATTATAAGGATTTAAACAAGGCGTGCCCCAAAGATTCTTTTCCACTGCCTAACATCGATCGCATGATCGATGCCATGGCCAGCCACGAGATCCTTACTTTTCTCGATGCCTATTCCGGGTACAATCAAATCCAAATGAACTCGGAGGACCGAGAAAAGACTTCATTTATCACCAAGTATGGAACATACTGTTATAATGTAATGCCCTTCGGGCTAAAAAATACAGGAGCTACTTACCAACGCCTAGTAAATAAAATATTTGAAGAACAAATAGGTAAATTAATGGAAGTTTATATTGATGACATGCTAGTTAAGTCCCTGCGCGCAGAGCACCATTTGGCTCATTTGCAGGAAACGTTCGAGATTTTAAAGAAATACAACAAGAAGCTCAACCCCGAGAAATATGCTTCCGGGGTCGGTTCTGGCAAGTTCCTTGGCTTCATGGTATTGAATCGGGGGATCGAGATCAACCCCGATAAAATCAAGGCCATCGAAGACATCACCGTCATGGACAGTGTAAAATCCGTGCAGAGGCTAACTGGACGGATAGCTGTCTTAGAGCGATTCATTTCGAGGTCGTCGGATCAAAGCCACATATTTTTCTCTCTACTAAAAAAGAAGAACGATTTCGCCTGGACCCCATAATGCCAACAGGCATTAGAGAAATTGAAGCGATACCTATCGAGCCCACCATTGCTTCACACTCCAAAGGCAGATGAGAAACTTTACTTGTACTTGGCAGTATCAAAAATCGCGGTAAGTGGTGTCCTAGTTCGAGAAGAGCAAGGTACGCAATTTCCCGTTTATTATGTAAGTTGAACCTTAGGAGAAGTAGAAACTAGATATCCACACTTGGAGAAATTGGCACTTGCATTGATAAGCGCCTCTAGAAAGTTAAAAACCATACTTTCAATGTCACCCCATATGCGTATTAACCACTTACCCACTTACCCACTTTGTAATATTTTGCACAAGCCCGAACTGTCGGGCCGATTGGCCAAATGGGCCATCGAACTCAGTGGGTACGATATCGAATATAAACCCCGGACGGCCATCAAGTCTCAAATTTTAGCGGACTTCGTGACCGATTTCATGCCAACCCTCATACCCGAAGTTGAAAAGGAACTCTTGTTAAAATCGGGTACATTATCAGGGGTATGGACCCTCTTCACAGACGGTGCTTCGAATGTGAAGGGGTCCGGGCTAGGCATATTTTTGAAGCCGCCCACGGGTAGCACTATTAGGCAATCTATCAAAACTTCTAGGTTGACTAACAATGAGGCCGAGTACGAGGCCATGATTATAAGTCTCGAGCTAGCTAAAAGCTTGGGAGCAGAAGTCATTGAAGCCAAGTGTGACTCTTTACTGGTGGTGAACCAAGTAAACAAAACCTTCAAAGTTCGAAAGGATATAATGCAAAGGTATTTGGACAAACTGCAGGTAACTTTGCACCATTTCAAGGAATGGACTTTGCAGCATGTACCTCGAGAACAAAACAGTGAGGTCGATGCACTTGCAAATTTGGGGTCATCGGTCGAGGAAGATGAGATCTGCTCGGGGACTGTCGTTCAACTCTCGAGATCCGTGATCGAGGAAGGTCATGCCGAGATAAACTCTACAAGCTTAACCTGGGATTGGAGGAATAAATATATTGAATACTTGAAGAACGGAAAGCACCCATTGGACCCTAAAGAGTCGAGGGCACTACGAACCAAAGCTGCTCGATTCACATTGGCTGAATATGGAACATTACACATAAGGACATTTGATGGACCATTTGCAGTATGCTTAGGACCAGGAGACACCAATTATATTTTACGAGAGGTCCATGAAGGCACTTGTGGGAACCACTCCGGCGCCGAATCACTGATTCACAAAATCATTAGAGCAGGATACTACTGGGATAGCATGGAAAAAGACACTAAGGAGTTTGTTCGAAAATGTGATAAATGTCAAAGGTTTGTACCGATGATCCATTAGCCCGGAGAACAATTTCATTCAGTCCTATCCCCATGGCCATTCACGAAATGGGGAATGGATATCGTCGGCCCTCTGCCATTAGTCCCAAGTAAAGCTAAGTTTATTTTATTTATGACTGACTATTTTTCTAAATGGGTTAAAGCACAGGCGTTCAAGAAAGTGAGAGATAAAGAGGTTATAGACTTCATTTGGGATCACATCGTGTGTCGGTTTGGGATACCCTCCGAAATAGTGTGTGACAGTGAAAAATAATTTATCGGCAACAAAGTGACGAAATTCCTCTAAGACTACAAAATAAAAAAGATATTATCAACACCGTATCACCTTAGTGGGAACGGACATGCCGAATCGACGAACAAGACTATCATTCAAAACCTAAAAAAAGGTCGAACGACGCTAAGGGGAAATGGAGAGAAATTCTACCCGAAGTCCTTTGGGCATATCGATCAACATCAAAGTCCAGTACGGGGGCAACCCCGTTCTCCTTAGTATATGGCTCCGAAGCCTTGATTCCAGTCGAAGTCGGGGAACCCAGTGCCAGGTTTCGACATACATTAGAAGAGTTAAATCACGAGGATATGAATACTAGCCTCGAATTATTGGATGAAAAACGAGAAGCCGCACTTGTTCGAATGACTGCACAAAATCAACGAATCGAAAGATACTACAATAGGAGAACCAACCTTCGCCACTTCAGAGTCGGGGACTTAGTCTTGAGGAAAGTCACCATCAACACTCAAGATCCTAATGAAGGGAAGCTCGGCCCAAATTGGGAGGGACCCTACGAAGTCCTCGACATCGTCGGAAAGGGATCTTATAAGCTCGGCACGATGGACGACGAACAACTGCCAAATAATTAGAACATATCACTTCTCAAATGGTATTATTGCTAAGGTATGACTTTATCCCATTTTTTTCATTTATATATTCGACACTAACTCACTGTAGGTGTTCGATCGAAGACATCGAGACCTCAGGTTTTAAAGCACGCGTTGCACTCTTTTTTTCTTAGATCGGTTTTTGTCCCAAGTGGGTTTCTCCGGCGACATTTTTAACGAGACAACAATTATGTGCTACCTGAGGTCAATTCAACAGTATCCAAGGCTTCTTTACAATCAAACTCGAATACTGGGGGGCATCACCCTCGGATGTTACACTTTCAAGGAAAATACTTCGTGTCAAAGGGTCTCGATAGAGAAACTTTGTAATGGGCCAAACAGTCGAATGAACCGTGTCCGTATAGATTATTCGAGCTCCGATGGAAAAACATGAACGCATGCATAAATTATACAAAGAAGCATTCTTTATATATCAATTATCTTGTGTCTCAAAGAACATTTTCTACTATACAAGCTCCATACTTATGATTTTGTGAGAAATGGCTCAAGGTCCAAGTGCAAATATACCTCGTACAATTGGGGACTGCCATCAACGATCGACATATTCGAGTAATCTAAACTCAAATTCATAAGACCTCAAAGAGGCACCCCTCGATCTATAGGCCAAGGACATCACTCTCGGGGACTAACACTTCGAACAAGTTCGAAGTGTTATTGGGAAATAAGCCCAAGAGGCATACCCAAAGGCTACGTCCAAATTAAGGTGGCTCGAAGACGTCCGAATCCCGCAATAAAAATAGGCCTTCGAATTCTTAAAACACCGGTTAAAATAGGCTACCCTCGGCAAGTAATCAAAAGGGCTTTGATGAAGTCAGCTGTAACGACCCGATCGGTCATTTTGAGCTCTAGCGCATTGTTCAGCAGTTTGAGGCCATGAGCAACTTCACTTGAGGTATTATGACATGTACGCGTAGTTGGAATTGAGATTCAGGGAGTTCGGAGTTAAGTTGGAAAGAGAATTCTCATTTTGGAAGCTTAAAGATGGAAATATTGGACTAAGGGTTGATTTTGAGTAAACGACCTCAAAATCGGGATTTGAAGGTTCCAGCAGGTTCGTATGATGATTTCGGACTTGGGAGTATGTTCGGATCGGATTTTAGATGACCCGGGAGCATTTCAACGCCTATTGTGGAAGTTAGCATTTTGGAAGAATTTCCATAAATTTGGGTTGAAGCGCATTTCAATGTTATCGATATCCGTTTGAAATTCCGAGTTTGGGAATAGCTCCGTATGGTGATTCCGGTATTGGGAGCGCGATCGGAAGTGGATTTGGAGGTCCGCAAGTCATTTTGGGGTCATTTGGCGAAAGTTGGAAGTTTGGATAGTTTTAAAAAGTTTGACCGGGGGTGGACTTTTTGATATCGGAGTCGGAATTCGATTCCGGAAGTTGGAGTATGTCCGTAATGTCAAATGTGACTTGTGTGCACAATTTGAGGTCAATCGGACGTGATTTGATAGGTTTCGACATCGAATGTAGAAGTTTGAAATTTTAAAGTTCACTAAGCTTGGAATGGGGTGCGATTCATGAATTCGACATTGTTTGATGTGATATAAAGGCTTGACTAAGTTCATAATGTATTTTGGGACGTGTTGGTATAATTGGTTGAGGTTTCGAGGGCCTCGGGTGGATTTCGGGTGGTTAACGGATTGAGTTTGGACTTGGAAGAAAAGATGAGGAAGCTGATATCTGGTGTGATCGCACCTGCGCAATAAGAGCCAC
This sequence comes from Nicotiana otophora, assembly GCA_000715115.1. Classification (NCBI taxonomy): domain Eukaryota; kingdom Viridiplantae; phylum Streptophyta; class Magnoliopsida; order Solanales; family Solanaceae; genus Nicotiana; species Nicotiana otophora. The sequence goes on from AWOL01S0050658.1 coordinate 45,201, forward strand.
CGATGCGAGGTCGTAGGTGCGAGCCAGTGGTCGCAGGTGTGGTTTGGGCAAAGCTGTCCAGTGACCTCAGGTGCGAAGGGTTGTCCGCACCTACGAGGTCCCAGATGCGGAGGTGCGTCGCAGGTGCGAGAGTGAGAGAAGAATCTGGGAGCGCAGGTACGAGAGTATGTCTGCACCTGCGAAGGCGCATATGCAGAAGGAAAGGCGTAGGTGCAGGCTCGAGCTAGGCGGAGGGAATGCGCAGGTGCAAGGTTTTGGCCGCACCTGCAATGAAGAGGCCGCAGGTGCGGAAGTCGGGGATGGGCAGTGTCTCCTTTAAAGCGAGGGTTTGGCTCTATCTAATTTCATTTTCGCCCATGGGAGCCGATTTTGGAGCACATTAGAGTGCCATCTTCATCAATCATAATGGGGTAAGTGTTTTCTTCACAATTTTGAGCTAAATACATGAGTTTATATGGATTTGAACATGAAAATTAGTATAAATTGTGGGGTTTTTGGTAGAAAACCTAGAATTTGGTATTTTGGATTTTTACCATGAATTCGGGCTTGGAATTGGGAATAAATCATATATTTGAGTTCATAAGATTATGGGTAATGATTATATTCGAAGATTTTTAGAATCCGGGCACGTGGGTCCGAGGGTGATTTTTATCGACTTTTTGTTCGGGGTTAGAAATTGCTATAAATTTGATTATAGTGAGTATTTGAGTGTATATTAATGGGTTTGCATAATTATTGGCTAGTTTGGGGCGTTGTGCATCGATTCGAGTTGTTTGAAGGGCTCAGAAGCCGGTTATGGAACTATAGAGCGAGGTAAGTCTCCTTTCTAACCTTGTAAGTGGAAATTAACCCTCATAGGGGAACTAAACTATTGTGTGCTTCTATTTGTGGGGCTACGTACGCACGAGGTGACGAGAGTCCGTACGTAACTATTAGCTATGCCTACGTCCGGGTAGTTTTAGGCTCATATCATGCCTTGTTGATATTGTTATTAATTTATGTTTATTGTTTACTTGAGATGGAGCGAGATTGAGTCTGTTTATTAAATGTTTTGAAAGGAGCAGAAATTGAAGAACTTAAGATTTAAAAGATTTCATTTGAACTTCGAGATTTCGAAAAGAATTAAGGAATAATATAATAGCTGAAGAAATCTATGTGTAACCGTGTCGCATGTATGTTTCGCGAGCGGGGTAATTTCCTTAAAATGCTACAAGCTGAATTTTCCTTATTTTTGAAAAGAATCAATAAAGAGATATGATTTTAATGTTAAATTTATATTTGTCCGCGTCGCAAGTATGATCCGTGAGCGGGGTGATTCCTTAAATTTATGTTTGATCGCGTCGCACGTAAGATTCGCGAGCGAGGTACTTCTTACTACTCTCATGGGAGCGGGCCGTTCGCCTCAGCAGATTAAATAAATGCATCTATGGTTCGCGCCATTCGACCCTCTGGCAGTGCACAGTTTAAATACTTATTGGATCGGGCCGTACGACCTCGACATGATTTGCGCATGCTTGTATTGCTTTCCTTGGAACTTATAAATAATGATATTACCTCCCTAGTCTGAAATAAATTGGTAAATGATGAAATGTGAATTTGGAAACCTCTTATTAACAAAAACATTATTTACTTGATTCATGATTTTCTTGAGTTTACTACTGTTTTTAATAAATCCACGACTAATTATATTATTAATGGCCACAGTAAGTGTCGAAGTCGACCCCTCGTCACTACTTCTTCGAGGTTAGGCGGGATACTTACTGGGTACGCGTTAATTTACGTACTCATAATACACTTGCTACACGTTTTGTGCATGTACATATATGACTAGTGGCCTTGTGGGCGCAGAGGCGCGGTTATTACGAGGATTTAGGTGAGCTACATCTTATGTACGACCCGCAGCTAGAAGAGTCTCCTTCAGAGTATTGTATTTTTTTCCTGTCCAAATTTGTATTCCGGACAGTTATTGTATTTTATTTTAAATTCCTATAAAATGCCCATGCACTTGTGACACTGGGTTCTGGGATGATTATGGGATGTTCAATTTTGAAATTGGAAAACATTATTATTATTCTGTAGATTCTTCTTTTACTAGATAAATTGAAGTACATTTATGATTTCAAAAATATTAAAATGAGAATTTAATTAACTATTTAGTGTTGGCTTGCCTGACAGTGGTGTCCGGTGCCATCACGACCTTTAATGGATTTTGGGTCGTGACAATATGGTATCAGAGCACTAGGTTCACTTAGGTCTCACGAGTCATGAGCGAGTCTAGTAGAGTCTTGTGGATCGGTACGGAGACGTCTATACTTATCTTCGAGATGCTACAGGACCATTAAGAGCACTTCCCTTCTTGATTCTCATCGTGCAATTTGATTCCTTTGAGGCTTATGCCTTCGTTTCCTTCCCATTCAATCTTATGCGACGTGAAGTGCTGGCGGTTGATTGGGCTACAAATGTGGTGCGTGATGTTTCTCCCTGCGTAGTTGATTGGGCTATTGTCGTCGCTTTGTGGAAGGATATTCTGTCATTTCAGCTCAGTAACTGTACTTCTGAGAGCTTGAGGCTATACACATGTTGCTATGATGCTCATGAGTTGTTATCGCACAGTATTGATGTGATGGTAGGATGCTTGCCTATGTCTCAGGGCAGTGAATGACTTGAAAGGAGGTTTACTCAATGCATGATTTAGAGATTCAATATTTTACTTTCGACGAAGGAAAGGCAATCGAACTAAGAATGTTCAGACTTGGGTTGATGGAATAGTGGGACCCGATATTTTCGAGCATGGTGGAATATTCGCCTGTGATGTGGCGTCATCGTCCTTGATTGGTTATAATATGTTAAGTTCGCCGGTGTTATGGTTTCCTTCAATTCACCTTGGGGCAGAGTATTATAAATTGTGCCGAGAAAGCGACTGTCAGAGGTCATAGTGTGCAGTGGTTCAGGCTGGAATCGGCATTCCCAATATTGATGGCTCGAGAAAGATGATTTTCGGAAGGGTTTAAAGTTGGTAGCGATCTATCGGTTCAATTGCTACAGAGGTATATTTTGATTTAAGGCAATAACTGGGCAGCGAATGATGAGGAAGGACATGTGGGATGTGTCTTGTGGTGGTTAAGTTCCTAGAAGGCCAAGTGCGAGAAACAGAAGTCGAGTAGTTGCTTAAAGGAGAGGGTTTGACCAAAGTGGGAGAGTGGCAAGGTAGCATATGGGTTACGGGGTAGGATAACTACACGTCTTAAGGAAAGTTTAGAGTGATTTGGGATTCATGGTGGACAGTGACTAGGTTTATGGACTTAATTTGGAATATTGGCTGCTATATTGAAGAAGATTGGGTGTGACAAGAGGGAGTTGCTTGATATGAAGAAGGATACAACATGACTTTGGATTGGAATGTATTGTCTTGCCTTTAGTTGACGTCCATGAGGAGTGAACGGATTGGTGTAGCTGGTGAATGATCTCGGACTCAGAATGATCTACTGATTTCGCAGTAATTATACCCAGTGCAGCGACGTTGGAATATGTCGGCATGTAATTTCCACAGGTGGGTTATCTCCTGTGAGCAGGTTAGCGGTCGTGTGGTGTTGACGAAGCTTCTGCGAAGAATTCTACTAGCTATCCGGCAGGAGATTGAATATGTAAATGTGGCTAGTAGTTCGGAGTATTCATTAAAGGTTAATGGAAGGATTTTGAGGAATTTGGCAGGTTGATTGTGCTAGATCATGTCAACGAAAGAGGAATCTTGGTGGGTTCCAGAGTTATGCAATGGTAGCTTCAGGCTAAGTGGGAGAGCCCCACCGTCTATGATTGGATTGTGTAATTGCCAACTAGTGCAGTTTCTGGTTATCAGTATATTGATAGGTCGCTATGACTAATGGAAGAGAACATCAACAATAATTTGAGCAAAGGATTTGAGGAATGTGTGCTATATTTGGCCTTATCGATTCGTGTTCAGGTTTGGGGAAGACTCAGAGTCTAGGCTTCGTGTGGGAGTGGTGTATAAGGAAAATGATTCGGCCGGGTGCTTCTTTGAGAGGGCGTTCATGTGCTAGTGGATACTTGGAGTTGATTATATTCGGGACCAAGTCATAATGGGTGACTCTCAATAACGGTCCTAGTAGATTCAAAAGTTAAGGTGTGGTTTCTAAGGATTTCGAGTCCATAGTATGGTTGAATATCGAGCTTTTGTAGCGGATTATGATAAAGGAGCTTGGAGTGTTCCATGTTATCTTTGGTCTATGGGGTATCTTGAGAGGAAGGGGAGCATGTGACTTTGGATTTATAGAAGAATCATCAGAATGGGTATGTCAGTTTAAGTCGCGATTATGCGCACAAGGAGGGTATGAAATGGTTCGTGGGTTTTGAGACAATGTGGTTTTGTGAAATAGGATCACTCAGGGGGAGTGCGGATTGAGTTCGCCATGTTTTGAATGGAGCTATTATTATTCCTAAGGCAAGTCCAGGGTAAAATTTGAAAGGGGTTGGATCGGTTAGCAATGGTTGAGTCGGCATAATGATGGCAATGATCAGCTCCTTAAGTGTGTTGGGTTATTCATGTGATTTGTGACGGTACGTGCGAGGTTTTACGACCGCCGTAATTGATTTTATTTGGGGGCATTCGAGCATTATGACATGTTATGTGTAGACAGATCCCGGAAGGATTATGGTAGTTTAAACCATTACTCGAGGGTTGTATTTTCCGTGGTCATGGGAATTTGGCTGCGTGTTTCAATGGTTCTCTTGAAATGAGTTAAGTAAAAGGTTTCTATGTGATGAAGTGTTTACCCTATTAGTAGTTCGGAAGTTAATATGAAATTCTTGTACTCTTGTGCATTGGCATGATTAAGTGTAGTGATCGGCATGAGATTCGGAAGTTGAGGATCAAGGTTGCACTTTGGTATCGGCAAGAATGTCAAGAGCTCGGATGAGCAGGAAAGGATTCAGATGATTAGAGTAAGCTGGTATTGTCTTTAGCGTCACCTGAGATCGGTGTCCTGTGTAAGGCTTTGAGTAGTGATTTCGGATTTTTGATTTTCTTTACAGCATTTGTGCGGGCGGTGGTATGGATGTGCAGACTTGTTATCTGGTGCGGAAGGTCGTGGGAGCACATCCCACGGGAAGATTGTATAAGTGTCACATGTAGTCACTTGATCGATCGAAGATTGGAACAAAGTATGGAGATTGCGGTACTATGGTTCATATGAGAATTTATGCCTGGAGGGCGCTCGGTTCATTTGGTTATGGACTGTGGAAGTTTGTTCTTGTTATGATGGCTGTTCTCGTGTGTTATGGGAAAAAAAGATTATTATGGATCCTTGAAAGGTTATTAGCCTAGTACGGTGCGATCAGAATCGGCTTGAGGTCTGTGGATGGATTTAAATGTGAATATGGGCTCTATGTCAGACTGGATGTGTTCATTTCAGCATAGTGCTCCTTATGGAGGAGTATTCGGATGTTGGATGTCGTTTCGTCATCGGCTTTTTCATGTAATGCTATATTGTGCCGTGTGAGTTGTGAAACGGCTTGATAAATTTCACATGTGCTGAGGTTCCGCGTAGCAATGATGTTACGTGAGCAGTATGACTCTCGAGATTCAGATCATATATCGCACCTCAGTTGTGCTTGACTTTCGCAGCGTATGGCACTATCTGTCTCCCCAGGGATGGTATTATACACTTAGCGTGCTTGTGGCCGATATTCGGTTATTTTGTAATAATGAGCATTCTAGTTCGGTAAGCATCTCCTTATATATATTTTATGTGTGAATCGGGTGGCACGCCGCCACAGGCATGTTGTTTGGATCGGGCTGCGCGCCGCAATAGTGTGATGTTGAGTACAGTTCCCTATATCTATTCTTGTGTGTTTTGTTTCTCATTTTCTGAGGAAGGTTCATAACGCCCTTTCGGTTGTTTAATAGGTTACGTGGGTTGAGTAATCCTTTCTAGAGTTCATTTTCCTTAGGTATCACGTTCGGGTTTGTAGCTTATTGGCACATTGTGGCATCATATGCGACTTTTGGTAGTGCCTGAGGTGGCTTATTGCCTGGGCAGCTTATATTGGGTGAGACGAGATTTTTGGATCTGAGATCAATGCGATCGAATTATATGAAGCATATTAAAGAGCAAACACCATTAATCAGTTCATAATGGGGTGATGATTCTAGTCAAGAGGAGAGATTTAATGATTTGTTGACTCGGTAGTTGGTTATGAATTTCTACACGTCTCTTCCGTCGTGGTGGTATTGCAAGAGTTGGAACCAGACTTATATATGTCATGAGGTGCATGATGAGCATCAGATTCGGGGAATGTCGGCTATTATGATCAGAGAATATTATTATGGTCATGTGAATGTTGCGGTGCATGGTGTGAATTCAGCAAAGGTATGCAGTCATGTTCTGGTACATCATGTGGTGATTGATACGGTGTTCGTATGTTGGAAGCAGGCCTGGCAGAGAATTCCGAATGTTGGAACTGGGCTCTAAGGCTTATTTGCCTAAATAAAAGAGAATATCTTCAAATTTGATCGAGCTAATGTGCTCAACTGAGTTGTGGTAGCACGAGTAGGTGCACGAGCTGTTAAACAGTGATTTCGGACAACTCCAGCGCAGTCCTTAGCACGTTCGAGGACGAACGTATATTTAAGTGGGAGAGACTAACGACCCGACCGGTCGTTTTGAGCTCTAGCACATCGTTCAGTAGTTTGAGGCCATGAGCAACTTCACTTCAGGTATTATGACTTGTACGCGTAGTCGGAATTGAGATTCAGGGAGTTCGGAGTTGAGTTGGAAAGAGAATTCTCATTTCGGAAGCTTAAAGTTGGAAGAATTTGACTAAGGGTTGATTTTGAGTAAACAACCTCAGAATCGGGATTTGAAGGTTCCAGTAGGTTCGTATGATGATTTAGGACTTGGGCGTATGTTCGGATCGGATTTTGGATAACTCGGGAGTATTTCAATGCCTATTGTGGAGCATTTTGGAAGAATTTCCATAAATTTGGGTTGAAGTGCATTTCAATGTTATCGATGTCCGTTTGAAATTCTGAGTCTAGGAATAGCTCCGTAAGGTGATTCCGGTATTGGGAGCGCGACCGGAAGTGTATTTGGAGGCCCGTAGGTCATTTGGTATAATTGGTTGAGGTCTCGATGTCCTCGGGTGGATTCCGGGTGCTTAACGGATCGAGTTTAGACTTGGAAGAAAAGATGAGGCAGTTGATATCTGGTGCGGTTTGGGCGAAATTGGGCAGTGATCGCTGGTGCGGAGGGTTGTTCGCACCTACGAGGTAGCAGATGCGAAGGTGCGTCGCAGGTGCGAGAGTGAGAGAAGAATCTGGGAGCGCAAGTGCGAGAGTATGTCCGCACCTGCGAAGGCACAGAGGCGGAAAGAAAGGCGCATGTACAGAGTCGAGCTAGGAAGAGGGAATGCGTAGGTGCGAGGTTTTGGTCGCACCTGCGAGACCGCAGATGCGATGAAGAGGCCGCATGTGTGGAAGTCGGGGCTGGGCTCCTTTAAAGCGAGGGTTTGGCTCTATTTCATTTCAATTTCGCCCATGGGAGCCGATTTTGGAGCACATTGGAGTGCCCTCTTCATCAATCATAATGGGATAAGTGTTTTCTTCATAATTTTGATTTAAATACATGAGTTTATATGGATTTGAACATGGAAATTAGTATAAATTATGGGAGTTTTGGTAGAAAACCTAAAATTCGGTATTTTGGATTTTTACCACGAATTCGGGCTTAGAATTGGGAATAAATCATATATTTGAGTTCATAATGTTATGGGTAATGATTATCTTCAAATATTTTCAGAATCCGGCCACGTGGGCCCGCGGGTGATTTTTATCGACTTTTCGATCGGGGTTAGAAATTGCTATAAATTGGATTATAATGAGTATTCGAGTGTATATTAATGGGTTTGCATAATTATTGGCTAGTTTTGGGGCGTTGTACATCGATTCGAGTTGTTTGAAGGGCTCGGAAGCCGGTTATGGAACTACGGAGCAAGATAAGTCTCCTTTCTAACCTTGTAAGTGAGAATTAACCCCCATAGGTGAACTAAACTATTGTGTGCTTCTATTTGTGGGGGCTACGTACGCACGAGGTGACGAGAGTCCGTACGTATCTATTAGCTATGCCTACATCCGGGTAGTTTTAGGCTCACATCATGCCTTGTTGATATTGTTATTGATTTATGTTTATTGTTTGCCTTGAGATGGAGCGAGATTGAGTCTGCTTATTAAATGTTTTGAAAGGAGTTGAAATTGAAGAACTTAAGATTTAAAAGGTTTCATTTGAACTTCGAGATTTCGAAAAGAATTGAGGAATAATATAACAGCTGAAGAAATCTATGTGTAACCGTGTCGCATGTATGTTTCGCGAGCGGGGTAATTTTCTTAAAAAGCTACAAGTTAAATTTCCCTTATTTTTGAAAAGAATCAATAAAGAGATATGATTTTAATGTTAAATTTATATTTGACCGCGTCGCAAGTATGATCCACGGGCGGGGTGATTCCTTAAATTTATGTTTGACCGCGTCGCACGTATGATTCGCGAGCGGGGTACTTCCTACTACTCTCATGGGAGCGGGCCATTCGCCTCGGAAGATTAAATAGATGCATCTATGGTTCGCACCATTCGACCCTCTGGCAGTGCACAATTTAAATATTTGTTGGATCGGGCCGTACGATCCCGGCATGATTTGCGCATGCTTGTATTGCTTGCCTTGGAACTTATAAATAATGATATTGCCTCCCTCGTCTGAGATAAATTGATAAATGATGAAATGTGAATTTGGAAACCTCTTATTAACAAAGAAATTGTTTACTTGATTCATAATTTTCTTGAGTTTACTGTCGTTTTTAATAAATCCACGACTAATTATATTATTGATGGCCACAGTAAGTGTCGAAGTTGACCCCTCGTCACTACTTCTTCGAGGTTAGGTGGGATACTTACTGGGTACATGTTGATATACGTACTCATACTATACTTGCTGCACGTTTTGTGCAGGTACATATATGACTAGTGGCCTTGTGGGCGCAGAGGCACGGTTATTATAGGGAATTAGGTGAGCTGCATCTTATGTACGACCCACAGCCAGCAGAGTCTCCTTCAGAGTATTGTATTTTCTTTCCTGTCCAAATTTGTATTCTGGACAGTTATTGTATTTTATTTTAAATTCCTAGAAAATGCTCATGCACTTGTGACACCGGGTTCTGGGATGATTATGGGATGTTGAGTATTGAAATTGGAAAACATTGTTATTATTCCGTAGATTCATGTTTTACTAGATAAATTGAAGTAAATTTACGATTTCAAAAATAATAAAATAAGAATTTAATTAACTATTTAGTGTTGGCTTGCCTGACAGTGGTGTCCGGCGCCATCACGACCTTTAACGGATTTTGGGTCGTGACATCAGCCCTCGAAAAACCTTAAGAGGTATCAAATTATCTTAACACAAACGTACTAAGGCACAAAAAGCAAAGGGGTTTCAATCGACATCGAAACCTCAAAAAACCCAATGGGTAAAGAATACGTGTTAAGGCATAAAGAAATGTTTTACTAATTCTTCTAAGCCGAAAAAGGGGAAAAATAGCCATCTTTTAGAGGCCATATCGGTCCAATCTAAAGAGCCTAAGGGCCAATACACTTAGAGTTTTAGATTTTGTTCTCACTCAATTCGGACCTAAGGGTTCCACTATTCCGAGCTCAAATAAAACTGACTTGAATATAGCTCGAGGGTTCATCATTATTTGATATAAAACCTTAAGGGGTCTGTTACTGTGAGTTCAAAACTTACTCGAACTCGGCTATAAAAATAGTACAATTACGGCTTCGATCAAGCCATCCGAAATCAAAATCCCGAACATATTGTTGAGCTCGGGGACTCGCCCTTGCTTAACTAAAAAAACCTAAGGGTTTGTTCTACTCTGAGTTTGAGCTATTGCTCACTCGATTATAGAGGCTACAATAACCCGATTGCAACAAAGTTTTCACAAGGCAAAGGAAAAACAGAATTTATCATAAATCAGAAATTGAAGACGAAACGGAAAGAAAAGGAATCTTTCATATATACAAAGTATTTACAAAGACCACACATGGTCTTACACAAAAAAATCCTAAGTGCCTAGTCTACCTCGAGAGCCGCATCTTCGGGAGCTTCATCTTCATCTCCTCCGTTCTTGGATCCACTCGCAGAGTCTTCATCATCGAAAAGCAAAGCTCCGGCCTCGTCCTCCAAAACCTTCGCACTCTCGATATCAGCCGTGAGGTCGAAGCCACGAGCGTGTACCTCCTCAAGAGTCTCTCTCCGAGACTAACGCCTAGCATGCTCGGCAATATGGGACAATCTAACCTCAACAACGTCAGAAATTTCCTTTGCCCGAGTGTTAGCGGTTTCAGCGTCGACTCGGTAGGAGGCCACGAGTACCTCTACCTCAAATATGGCCCTTGCACGCTCAGCGGCCAACCGAGTCTCGAGCTTTTCAACCTTCTGGGCTCGAGCCAAGTTCTCCTCCTTCACACTTTGGAGTTGATGCTCAACTGAAGACAGTTAGGCCCGAACCGCATCTTTCTCCGAGGCGAGACGGTCCATGTTCTGCTTCCACCCCAAAGTCTCTGCCTCTTTTATCTTGGCCTCCTCACGAAGCTGCTCAACCAATTCGGCCTTTTGCTGAACCTGCATAATCAAAGTGTTAGTCGCCAATATCAAGTTAATACATAACAAGCTCCCAAAAATTTACATTACCCGTTCAATGAGCTCGGTCTGATCTTGATGAGCTCTTATCAGCTCGGTTCGAAATACTCATGATCTCCTCTTCTTTTTGCACATAGAGGAGTTTGAGGGCGTCTCTCTCCTCCGTAAGCTTTTTGAGATCAGCCTCACATCGGGCCAGCTCAGCCCGGTATTTGGAGGACGTTTCTCGATGGAGCGTCGTAGCCTGTGCAGAAAGAAAGGAAATCAGACTTTGAGAAATAAGAATAAACGCAAGCGTGGTAACATCATCGACTGCAAGTAAAACTCACTTATTTCAGAAGCCACTAAGCCTCATAAAAAATGAGTGATGCGTCCAGGTCAGAAACATCATCGACCCCCACGAAGCAGCCGCAAAATATATCATCCCCTTTGGGGGTCGTCCCCACATCGGGGGTCCCCATGGACCGGACATCCCGAAACTGCCCCTCAGAGAACGTGGGGCCGAGCGGCGAATCATCAATGTTAGTTGCCCCAAGCGAGTCACTTGGGGCATTCTCTTCTCTTTGAAGGGCCTCAGAACTAGACCCTTCAGGCACACCCGCCGATTTCTCATCACGGCAGGAGGCATCCTCAACACCCGATGACTCGGGGACTCTGCTCGGACCTTCCTCCGAGATCACCTTGGTCTGCGGCTGAACCTCCTCGACTGTCACCAGCTCAGCAGTTCTTGAAACTTTGATGCCTTCCCTCTTATGATCCACCAGCAGGCAGTCGACATCTTCTCTCTCCTCGTCTTCATCTCTACAGTTTGGACTACATCGGCAGACAGAACGGCGGGATCAGTCTTCGACTTTCGAGCCCTGCTTTTCCTGGGCTTTGGGGTATCTGGTGGCGAGACCCTTCTCCTTTTCTTGTCTTTGGTCGGCTTCGGGACCTCCTCTTCCCCGGGGGGAGGCGGCCTCATGACGACATTATCTCCAAGACCTGTATGAGAAGAAATCAAGTTAAAAAGAAGTATTTCACAAGAAAGCACCAAACATGGACATGGGAACTTACCATGATATTTGGCCTCCCATCGACCCTTGGCCAAATCGTGCCACGAGCGCTCAGCATATGAAGAGGTTGAAAACAGTTGTCGAACCCAACCTGCAAGGTCCAGGACTACACCAGGAAGCCAGGAGGAAGTTGCACCATAAAGAAGAATATAGATGAGAACAGGTAAAGGAAACATAACAAGTAATCAAACGTTATCGATGAGGTTCTACTTACGCTTCATGTTCCATTCTTCGGGGAATGGCATCTTCTCAGCGGGGATTAAGTCGGAGGTCCTGACTCGGAGAAACCGGCACATCCATCCTCGGTCTCTGTCTTCATCTATGCTCGAGAACAACACCTTCGTGGCCCGGCGCTGAAGCCTTATCAGTCCGCCCCGATAAAGACGGGGGCTGTATAGCCTAATGAGATGATCGAGGGTGAAAGACATCCCCTTGACCTTGCTCGAGAAGAATCTGAGCAAAATGACAATGCGCCAAAAAGAGGGGTAGATCTGGCCTAGGGTTACCCGGTATTGGCGGCAGAAGTCGATTATGACAGGATCGACGGAACCCAGTGTGAAAGGGTAAGTATACACACTTAAGAACCCTTTCACATGAGTGGTGATGTCCTCCTCGGGGGTAGGAATCACCACCTCTTTATTCTCCCAGTGGCAGTCTTTTTTCACCTGCTCGAGATCGCCTTCGGATATCGAACAGATGTATCTAGACATGGGCTCGCATCGGCCAGGAACCGAAGAGGGTTTTTCGACTTTAAAGTAGGAAGTAAGTTCACATGGCCCGGGGATGCACTCTTCGATACATGGCTCCACCGATGTTTTGTCACCGGCCGACAACGATGATGAGGCCTTTTCTTCTTGAGGAACGGTCTTTGATATTTTTGCCATTGCTATATGAGGTTTAAGGAAGAAGAAGGCGGAATTTGTGTTTTAATAAGATATTGGCAAACGGAAACTGGCAAAGTTGATGAACTTGAAGAGAATAGAAGAGCTTTTGAAGATTAGAAGAAGTTTGAAAGTAAAGTTTGAGAAGATTATGAAGGTGGTCTATTTATGATAGCCACTTTGATGGTTTGAAAGCACTGGTGGCCGACCATCAGCTGGCGTTAATTAATGACCTTGAGAACTGTATAGATGCGACGCTTCAATCACTTCTGTCGCTTACGTCATGATGTTGACGTCATAATTGATCGAGGTATTAAATCGAAGTCTCAAATTCGTTTCTTCTCGTTAGACTCCAAACAATGAGGAGACTATCTGTATACGGTCGAAATCGGGCATACCCGATTTCGTTGGCAGGGTAGTTGCCTCGAGGGTAACCTCATAATAGATCGGGCTCGAGCTCGAAGATAGAACATCACGCCTGGAGATCGAAGTGTTCATTGAGATCGAGGCTAGCAACAATCGAGATCAAGCATAACTGACTTCGAGTAAGGCGTAATAATGGAATGGCGAGATATCAGTAACCGGTCGAAGATCACGGCGAAAATTCCGGAACAGATCAAATCAAAGCGGTTATTAGTGCCAATCATGGGATCTACTTCTGTTATTAGAGTTGTACCTTATTTAGGATTCCCCTATTATATAAGGAGGGATCTCATTCACTTATAAGGGGGACAATCATTATTCACTGATAAGAATATACACATACATTGCTTTCTTTGTTTTACTTACTGTTCATCGCTGTTTGTTCCATCCTCTACTGTTCTTATTAACTAACCTCGAGACTATCTTGAATCGAGGTCGATTCATTATTTGCAGACTGATTTGATTTATTTTATTGTCCAATTTATCTATTTAATTCGTTGCTTATCAATTGGTATTGGTTTAAATCACATATCCTTAAAACCACAATATAAGTTTAATTGTTACTCAATTTTTAGGGTAAACAATGACTTTGATGGCGTATTACCCAACATTGAGTACCATCTGAGCAATCCAAAAAACACGGTTTCATTCTTATCAAAATCGTAAATCCTAGAGAATGGTAGTTAAATGAAAATACAAAAATATTAATCCTCCACTATCATCAGGTTTCTAGGATTAAGAACATTAATTGACACTAATTTTCGCTCAATCAAAAGTGGAAAAGATCTTTTGCATCCAAAAAGAGAATAGCAGTATTGTTTTCATATATACCTTAGTGTAGTTGTTCTTTCCACTCCATATATAACCCTCGACATAGTGATAACTCAAAACAATTGTAACTTGTAAGCTGAATAAAGGTAGTAAACCATCCCAATGGCTTGGTTAAGTTAGTTTCTACTCCGCCCCTCATATCAAGCAGGAACCAATTAAAATTTGTCTACTAACATCACAGGCGTGTTCAAAGCTTGATTAGGAAGTAGAAAACACTTACTGACTGGTGGAGTATCCGTGTCATCCCACATGAGAAGCATCCACATATATTTTTCAACTTTCACATACATGAACAATCTTGCATATGGTCGTATAATTTGCAATACAAGTGTTAGTAAATTTGAATGTAATTTCAATACCCAAGAACATGTGACCTATAATGCACTTGCCAAGCATTTATTTATTCTTTTGAATAGGAGAAACTTATTTAAGGATGCAAAACTACCTTGCAGATCAAGTTGAACCATTCTCCTTCTTTGATCTCTTTGAAGGAATTTAAATCAATTCCCAGACCTCAATGTGTGGGATTGCACTGGGTTTGTTGTTGTTGTTGAAGTATGTCGTGAGCACAAAGAAAATTGTAAGCATATTAGAATAGAAAATTCAAACAACAAAATAAAAGGAAAAACACTAGCAGAATATAAAAAGCATCTGCTTTGTTCCCCTTTTCTTTCTTGTTTTTCCATTAGTTTTATAGGAAACTTAGGAGGAAGGAATCGATTATGTGATTTGATCAATAATTTAAAGCAAAACAGATGTTTCAAAGAGTAAGCAACGAATGAAGGATAAAGTTGATATAAACTGAGATTATGAACCGTTACAATCTTTCTAAAGATGCCGGATTCTAAAGAGGTGGTGGCTAAAATCAGTTAGAAATTGTCTCTTAAGAAAATGATAGAAAAATATCAAAAACATTGAGAGAAGAGATAAATAAAATTGCCAAGTACCTGCTTGTTATAGATTATATGGTTAATAACATGGAGATTCTGTGGTGAATAATAGTCCTCGTATCATTTGCATTTGTTATCCGGTGTTAATCATATCAAGATATGTTATGTCTAAAGTTGAACATCATTCAAGGAGTAGCAAGTACCAACCAGGAAGGGTCACCGGGTACATACACCATCGACATGATAAGATAAGGGAAATATTACCTGATCATCATGAATCCCTCCACTAAAAAACAAACATAATAAGAATAATCCATCAAGAATCCTTAAAAATAGATAGTTCATGCAAAAAGTCAGTACACTCCATGCTTATGTCGTCCCCCTATAGTTATATATTGCATGTTTCTTCCTCTTTTTTTGGAGGGGTTAGGGGTGGAGATCCAGCTAAAACAACAACTTGCAAACAGATGCACTGTATCAAGCATTTCTGCTAAAGGAATTATATAACATACATACTAGCCTCAAGTAACAACATAAGATCAAGTAACAGAGTCGTTCATCTCTGCCTTGCTTTATTGGGCAGAAGTAAACATTCACTCAACAATTGTTCCTCGCAAAAGGAATATAACCAATTGATCGAGTTTTTCGATAGCTGCGTTCTTGTTTATGGGACACGATGTTATTGTCACCTACATGTGCTTCCATATCCTCTTCCATTGGATCTCCACTTTCTTGAGCCTCTACAGCGGCAATGGCAACCGGAAAGCCTAACGATTCATTACAAGCATCTTTAATCATTTCCTTTGACGGAGTTGCATCATATGCTGCTATAGCATATGAGTTCTTCTGCCTAGGTACAAAGGCTGGTGATTTAGGATTAGTAGCTGACACATCCATAGTTTCTCGTGCCAATTGATCATGCTTCAACTTCTTAACCTCCTCGAGAAGGTATGCGCAAGCTTGAATATTTGATTCATCATCAAGCTTGCTAGAAGAATCCAAACTATAGTGAATATACTTTGAAGGGTTGAGAATATGATCAGGAACATTCGGCCTACTGTTGTCAAGAATAGATTCATTTTCTTGAGAACTAGAATTTGCTGCTGCAGGAGCTGCCCAAGAAACTTCTAGCTCTGATGCCCCTTCACATTCATCTTTACAACTAGGATTAAACCTGACTCGTTTCGCGGACTTGAGCTCACCATTCTCAGATTTCCTTGCTCTTTTCAAAATTGGCTTCACCTTACTATGAACCTGAAGTGGTTCAGTAGAATGCTGCTCACCATATAGAGTGATACCATCAAAATGAGTTTCACATTTCACAGCAGCATCAGCATCTTCCTTCAGCCTAACTTGTGCAGCCATATGATTTGCACGTGTGTCTCTACGGATGCTACGTCCTGAAGGATCATAAGATGTTTCCTGATCAATAACGTTCTTCATGTACAAGCGATCACCAGCACCCACTCTGCCTTCCGCCACTCTATCATATTCATCTTCCTCGTCCTGGAGAAGCAATCAAGAAGGATCATAAGTCTCAAACAAAACCAAAAAAAAAACAAAGAAAAGAACAGTATCTTTTAGGGCCTGCAAAGACACTTGGGGGTCGTTTAGTGTGATGGATAAGCAAAATTAATTCTGAGATAAAAATTTAGTACCGCCTTATCCCTTGTTTGGTTACTAATTTATCCCAGGATTAAAAATAGTACCGAGATAACTTATACCTACCAGAGGGTGAAATCATAATTCCAGTATATGTTATCCCAGGATAAAGCAGTCAACAAGAAATAATACCAGAATAACTAATCCCAGCATAATTAATCTTAGCATAACCTGTCTTTAAACCAAATGACCCCTTAGTACTTCCCATACTAGTGTGAGGGTATTTAATGCTTAACATTTGGAATTTATGGGTCCCATCTTCTCATTACTTCGCCCCTTCTTTATCTGTGCATCTTCCTATTCTGACCAGTTCACACTTCACAACTCTTTTTTTAAAATTCCCATCTTCTCCTTCAGCTTTTTTATAGCAAACAATTTTCAAATGCTTATTCCACTATTTTTGCAGAACTTCTTTTTGTTTTGCACGTAGTATGTTTATTTTAGGGTTTAAAGTAGGTGCCGGAAAACTGATGCCGAAGCAGCAAGCGGACCATCTCCTCTGAGAGCTTTCCTCAAATATCGGATGACAAAGACAAGTTAGGTTGAAGTATTTTCTACCCCATACAATCAACTTAAGGGGGAGGAAAAATATTATTTATTTCTTCTTCCTCATAGACACCCCCTGTTCTTTTCTTGTTTCTCTTTCTTTTGCTTGCCAAATTCAAACTCAACACCAGTATGCAATTTGAAATCAGAAATGGGAGTCCGGCAATGCGTAGCATATTTATTCTTTCTCCATTCCAATTATTTGAAGGAAATTTTGAGGTGGTTATTGTGGAAATTTGAATTGTTTTGGAGAAGTTGAGAAGTAGGTAGTGAAACTGAAGTAATCTTGAAAATGTTTGGTCTAAATTGGATGGAACTCGACTGTCTTTTCTTTCATTTATTTGATGTAGTTGGATTTTGATGTGAAATTCAGGAGAGACAACAAGTAAACTCTAATACTCTAGTACCCAAATATTAGCAGACATGGATTTTCCACCCTTTCACCCGCCAATACTTGGTTTAAGAGTTGATGAAAAACAGAAGGGAAAAAAAAACAGAAAAGAGCATGGCGTCGGAGAAGAGGAATAAAAAGGAAAAGAAGAAGAAGAAGAACAGTGAGCGAGAATTGAGGAGGAGATGGGATGATATGGACGTTATGGGTCCCACATTTTACTCAATTAAATAAACCCCTCACACAACTAGTAAAAGTTCTCACACCCAAAATAAAATTTCTCCCTCGTATCGCACAGACCAAGAAAGTGGGTACACAGGACAAACAATACCAGCTATCCAATCGGTGAAACAAGGAACCAAGCTGTGCTCCCAAGAATAAGGAGGAGAAAGGAAGTAATATTAACTATTGAAAGGGAACAAGTATGATATGTAAAATTGCCCAAAATAATGAGGAATCGAGTATGAGAAATGTCCTTATACTAAGGTCTAGATTTCAAGAAAAAGAAAATAAAAATGGTAAAGTGAAACGAGATAAGCTTAGAGCACATGAATAACTGAAATTAAAGAAGTAATTGTAGCTTCGTATGGCAATCTTACACTTTTGACAAGGAAATACCCCCATCTACATACTAAATAGTAAGGAAAGAATGGATGGTCTTCGAAAACCAAAATATACAGATTGTGTCTAGTTCTCTTGAAGTTCCGGGACATTGAATTAAGTAGAACAGCATATATATGCACCAAAGTGATACTTCTCAAAGCATATTCACTGTCAAACACAAGTGCACAGACCATACAGACATAATAGCAGTATAGCCAAACATTGCAATTAAAAAATCATAGAATAACAAGTACATAACCTTTCTCCAATAAAAGACACAGTAAAGTAATCCTTGTTTAGAATTTCAGTATCAAGCAGTAGCTTTAAAAGCAAAGTTTAATAAAACAATGAAGTCTCTGATCCTCTTGCAATAATGTATTTTGTTACAGCATATCAAATAGCTATAGGATAGAGGCCCGTCCATGCCTGAATTAGCCCCTGTTGGGGTAATATGTCTGCACTCTTGAAGCTGGAAATTCAATACCAAAAGGGAGAAAATAACTTGTGTAATTTATTTGAAGAAGTCATTTTACCTACTTTTATACCTGACGAAACAAACACCAGATTTTAATGAAGAAATTATTTTTATCCTCCATACAAAACGCCCATAGTTTAGTTCAAATCAAAATTAAGGAATACAAAGTTCAATGTATCACAAAAAAGGGAGTGCATTTCAAATTTTGAAAAAAATGAATGAACTTCTTACACTATTAGGACAAGTAAAAATGAATTTCATGTAATTTTCTTATAACAGAGATAGATTAGTAATTTGTGTAGAAGTAGCTTCGATGTCAATATATAAAAAATAAAAATCCATATAAAGAACCTCATTATCAAGCGTGGAATCCAAGCCAATGGAGGATCTGATATCCCAAACATCATTAGGGTGCTCAAAACCACTTTCCTCATCATTTGGATCATTCATGTTCCTCCTGCGATTTTGTTTGAATAATCCAACATATGACGAAGAAGAAAGGGTTTGGTCATCATCCTCTTTCAGTGCGCTCCGGTTCCACTCTTTCTTCTCCACTTCATCGTCGGTGAGAGACCACGCCGACGACGGTGCTGATGAAGAGAGAGCGCCGAAAACTTTGTGTACACGGGCTCTGAAGCTGTCATCGTCCATGGCTTTTGAGCTGAATAATGTGTTGTACTCTTTTACTCTTTGCCCTCCTGTGGTCTTGCTTTTACTTTAGGTTATACTCCTACTTTATAAGAAGATGATGACGATATTTGTGGAGTACCGCTTTGGATTAGATGCTACGTCTCGTACTACTCGTTAGCGGATAATCACCAGGAAGTTTGGTTTATTGCTAATTGGATCCCTAAATTTGTTATAATTTGATCGGTGGGAGTATATAGGAGTAATGTCTTCAACTGTACTGTAACATCAAATGTGGCGATGCTTATGCCTTTGTTTTTTCTTCATTTTTTGGAAAAATATTATTACTATTGCTAGAGAACACAGGGCAATCACCACTATGTTTTTTTAGATATTAACAATAACAACAGCAAACTCAGTGTATTCTCATATATGGGATTTGGGGAGGTTAGTGTGTGTATACCGTACCTCTACATTTGAAAAGGCAGAGAGACTATTTCTGATAGACCCCTGGCTCAGAAAAGATAAAGGGAAGAGCCAAACCAATCAGAAAATCAAGCGAAAATACACAACTAGCACTAGGTAGTGCAATTAAAAACCGAGGCAATGGCAACAACAAGTAATAATGTCGTCTAGAAAGACGAAAATACACTAAAGACACTAAGTGGTGTACTAAAGCTATTGTAACAAACAAAGACAAAGCTCGACTACCTAACACTCTACCCTAATTCTCAGTCTCCACACCTTACTATCCATGGACATGTCCTTAGTAAGCTGGAGCAACGTCATATCTTGCTTATTCACCACTCCCCAATACTTCTTCGGTCTGCCTCTACCTCTCAGTTTGTCACGCCCCGACCTCGAGGAGCGCGACCGACGCTCAACCGAGTAAACCCAGTCGAGCAAGCCTACTTTACATCAACCTCTCATATTTACTCATGCATGATTTACCATAACATAATTAGATCTTGACTTTTAAATTGAATACATTTGGCTCAATGGCCTAAAATTCTTCCTCATGATGGATACATACAACAACAACAACAACAACAACAACAACCCAGTAGAATCCCATTAATGGGGTCTGGGGAGGGTAGTATGTACGCAGACCTTACCCCTACCCCGAAGGAGTAGAGAGACTGTTTCCGAAAGACCCTCGGCTTAAAAAAAAAAAATAATAA
>AWOL01S0050658.1:67411-79047 GCA_000715115.1 Nicotiana otophora
GCATCTGGGCTTCTCCTCTGAACATGTCCGAACCATCTAAGCCTCGCTTCCCGCATCTTGTCATCAATGGGATCCACATGCACCTTCTCCCGAATATCATCATGATGGATACATAATTTTATAAATAACTGTAAATACTGTGAACATAAATACATGACAAAACTCAAAACTTTAAGTACATGACCCACAATATATATGGAGCTTCTATGACAATAGATACCTAAAAACATAAAATAAACTAGACCCAAATACCCACTAGAACTGTAGCGGGCTCACCATAAGTTGAGTAGTGAAGAAGGTCCCTATCAAAGATCCATATCATCCTGTAGAAGTATACCTGCATCTATTAAAAGATGCAGCGCCCCCGTTAAAAGGGATGTGAGTACATGTGGAATAGTACTTATATGTAAAGCAAACAGAACAACATATGAAGTTATGTTAACTCAAATAAGAGGCAAATGAAGTACATCAAGAAACTACGAAACATCCCATAGAATCACATTTCAAGTCTTATTATACTTGCATTATTCTAAACTTCTTTTAGGATCAACTGAGCCATATGAACTATACATGGAATACATAATATAATATAATTAAAACAACATGTACAAACAAGGCCAATAAAAGTGACACCTATTGTCTGCGTTAACAATGCGTCTCACTAGACCGTCCATATCCGTCTCTTATTTTAAACCTATACATTTCATAGACGGTCCTTAGTGTTGACATATCCTATTAAGTGAAGGATGCATAACAGATAAAGAATGTACATCAGGCAAAGAATATGTAACATGCAAAGGATATGTAACAATTAATCGGGCAAAAACAAACTGCAAAATTGTGTATACAGTGACCTAGGAATTCTAAGAGTAGATTTACCTAGATTCGAGCATGAGTTAAGGACAACTGCGAGATGGTACGTAGTTAACCTCATATGAAAATCTCTGAAACTAGAGAGTTTTGAAAGAAGGTTCGGAGAGGTGAAAAGACAACCCTCACGTGACTTGCATGTGATTGTGCACGACCAAGAGTCGATAGAAAAGTGATGACAATTCAATAATGCAGTACCATAAGCATGTGATAAAGAATATATAACATGGGCATCTGTGAAAGCATATACAACATGGGTATGTGTAAAAGGGAATACACAACATAGGCGCATACAAAGAACATACAACATATGCATGACAAAGAATATGCAGCCTGGAGCACGCAATAGAGAATACATGACTTGAAGCATGCAATAGAGAATATGTGGCTTGAAGCACCCGACAAAGGATATACAACTCAAGGCAAATGACAAAAAATATACCGCTTGAAGAGCATGACAAAGAATAGACCACATTGAAGCATACGACGAAGAATATACGACTTGTAGTAGAGAATATACGATTCAAAGCAAAGAATATACAACTTGAAGCAAAGAGTATAAAATTTGAAGCAGAGAATATACAACTTGAAGCAAAGAATATATGACTTGAAGTATGTGACTGAAAGAATAGAAGTTAGAGTATTGGAGAACTTGTAATCCCTCAAGTAATTGATCAAATCCGACGTGGTTAGAACATGAAGTATTCCCAGCAAAGTCTCCATGTTGTTGTATCCTATTTTGCACAAGTCAAAACAATGTACAACTTATAGTACTCTACAAGGTTAATTGAAGTTTAGAGTCACCACCTAGTACTTAAGGTATTCTAGGACACCTATACTACACTATGTAATGTGCATTTGATTATGGTTTGCGAAACCATTGAGATTCAAGGTAAGAGTTCAAGTTATCTCGAGGGGAAGGTGTTAGGCATCCCTCAAGATCCATAAAATGTGGTTCCGGTGGATTTAATCAAATAAAAAAGGGAAGGTTCAAAGAAATGATTAGTTATTTCACAAGGAATTCCTATCAAAGAGTATCCAATGCAATTGTCATGCAGTGAGTAAATATTCAAAGCATGAATATTTTATTTGTGGTAGAATATATACAATAGTATATGCAAAGTAAATTAATAAACAAAAATCTTTTTGGAGTTCGATTAGAGAATTAGGTTCGAAATAAAGTATAAAGGAAACCTCAATTTATAACTAAAGCTGAGTGATTTAACTATACAAGATTAATCTTAATTGACCACATATAATAAAATGGTAAAGAATTATTTTTTGAATAAAGTAGCCAACAATTAACTTAAAAGAAATAATCAAATAAAGTAGGAAGAGTGGTCATAGATAGGGGAGCATACGAAAGAAATTATCCACGACGAATCTTATATGTGACAATGGAGTGATTAAATCAAATAAGGAATGTGTATCAATAATTGAGGTGTTCTAAAGAGTTTGAATTATCACTTGACTAAATGTGTAAAGAATAATGTCACGACCCAAACCGGTGGTCCATGACGAGTGCCTGAGTCCTACCTAGCGAACACCTCTAAGCATACGTCTAAGATATAAACATGAATTCAGGGTAGGTCATGAATAACATATGTCAATAAACTGCTGAATCATGTGAATAACATATGCGAGGAAAATATGTCCAATATATATATATATATGCATATACATGCGGAATACGGTAGGGCGAGCCGACAAAGTTGCTATAGACAACTATATATCCAAAACTAGAAGTCGACAAGACCACATACTATCCAAATATACATGACTGTCTACAAACCTCTAATATAGTGTACAACTGTACAAAGGACGGGACTGGGCCCCGTCATACCCATATATGTATACAAACATATCTTACCAAAATCCAAAACAGCTCCGGATCAAATGGAGCACACCAACTCTTGCTAAGCAAGGATTCTAAGAAGGGGGACCGTCAGCCTGTCTACCTGCACCTGTGGGCATGAAACGCAGGCCCCAGGAAATAGGGGCATCATTACGAATAATGTATCGAGTATGTAAGGCATGAAAATCAGTACATAGAAGTCATAAAAGAAGTGTAGAGTAAAGGAATCCGCCTGTAAGCCTAAATAACTTTGTGAATCCTGAAATATTTATAATGTCATGCATGTGCATATAAATATCATATCATGCATAGGTATATGCGTACATAACGTCATCAAGCCTCTGAGGGTATCCCATCATATCATCTCGGCCTCAGTGGGCAAAATCATTAATGTATACCAACTGATCAGGTGGTGCTGCGTATATAACGCTGTAACCTTTCCTCATACCCCATATATATATATATATATGCGTATATAACGCCATCTGATCATGGGTCAATGTACATGTATAAATGAATGTAATGAAAAGTAAGTCAATAAGATCTCTCGGAATGTCATAAAATCAATATGCCTTCGGATAAATTTTATCAACTACATATTTTTCTGAGACCCATGAACAGAAGATATAATAATAAGACACATGGAGAATCAAGAACATAGGCACCCCTAGTGCTTCTATGAATAGAAGCATTTATGAAAGTTGTGTATTTGCTCGTTTCATTTGTATCGTAGGGATCACGCCAAAAGGAAATAAGGAATATTCTTAACATACCTTACTTGATGAATTTATCAAACACTTTTACTTGAGCTTGCCAAGAACAATTTTTGCTCCTTCTAAATCTTTGAACAAGAAACAAGCACACCTTATGATCATGGCATATTTCATGTTGCTGAACATATGGAGTATCATGTTGTGTACGTTTTTGCTATGTTTCTAAAGTAAGAGAATCCCCAACAATAGAAGGAAAGTTTGCAACATCCTTTCTATATCTCAAATTGCCAAAGAAGAATAAAATGAAGGCTTAAGGGATATGTCTTGCATTTTCACGTATAAGCAAGGCACTTTAAGTGCTATGACTCATATATGCACATTGGTGCCACCCTTGGCCAAATTAATGCCATGTGGCAGCCCACTAAAGTACCCCATCCACTTAATCCTATTTAATACCATAATTATTTCCTTATTCTCCACATTATTCTCACAATTAATCAATTATTCACATAATTAATTCTAGCACACAATTTACATAAATACTAATATACTTAATATACCTTACTATCATAGTCATGTGGTACCTTGTATGACACTAGTCCATAAATATGGGGTATTATAGCTTGGACCGTATTTTATCCCAAATTGACAAATTTCAACGAAACTCATTCTTTGATTTGTTTACCCTCTAATCTTCACGACACTCACTTATCACTTGTTATAAATAAAATAAATACTTATAACCTAAAAAATAATATCATTCCCGAACTTACGTCGATTAACTTATGATAAAACTTTAACGTACGAAAACGCAGAATATAATAAATAAGACGTAAAAGATTTGTCAAGAGTGTAAGAGTATAAAGGAATATTGATTTTTATGATAAAAGAAAATTAAGATCGTATAAGAAAGACCCTAGAGTTTGGTTCAAAAGAATTGAATGAACGGATAAATAAATATAAAATGCATATGTAGACAATCAAAATATATAAAGAGACTAAGAGTATTACCAACCCTATACAAGAATATCATAAAAGCCCATAAAGAACATTGGCAATCATCAAGTTAGACCCAATATGTATGCAAAAATTGAATTAATCCTAAATATAGTAGTCTCAATCACAATTTTTACAAGTTATGTCTACCTGAAGTAAAAAAGTCAAAAATAACTTACAAAGATATTGGTTAAAAGAAAGATCATGCTAATGTAGTTGTAAAAAAGTAAAGTCATCTATTTTGAAAAGAAAATGACTTGCATTTCATTTTATGTAACTAATTTAATTAACTATGTGTATACCAATCCTAATTAATCAAACGAGTTATAAAATATATTTGACATACTAAATCTATGTACAATTCGTACAGATATCTAGCACATAATGTCACAAGTTGACCGGATTATTAACTAGATGCAACACACCCTAAGTGTAACGATCCCACCGGTCGATTTTAGTTCTAGCACGTCACTCAGTGGTTTGGAGTCTTGAGTAGCTTCACTTCATGTATTATAACTTGTACGCGTAGTCGGAATTAGATTTCGGGAAGTTCGAAGTTGATTAAGATGGAAAATTCTCATTTCGGAAGCTTTAAGTTGAAAGAGTCGACTAAGGTTTGACATTTAAGTAAACGATCTAGGAATCGGGATTTGAAGGTCCCAATAGGTTCGTTTGATGATTCTGGACTTGAGCGTATGTTCGAGTTGAGTATCGAGTCGCCCGAGAGCATTTCAACGCTTATTGTGGAAAGTTGGCATTTTGAAGGT
This sequence comes from Nicotiana otophora, assembly GCA_000715115.1. Classification (NCBI taxonomy): domain Eukaryota; kingdom Viridiplantae; phylum Streptophyta; class Magnoliopsida; order Solanales; family Solanaceae; genus Nicotiana; species Nicotiana otophora. The sequence goes on from AWOL01S0050658.1 coordinate 72,613, forward strand.
TTTAGAATTTTCTAAGTTTGGTTTGAGGTGAAATTTGATATTATCGATGTCCGTTTAGGGTTCCAAGCCTTGGAATAGGTTCGTATTGTAAATTATGACTTGCACGTAAAGTTTGGCGTTATTCTGAAATGTTTAAGTATTAATCGGGCGCATTTGTCGAAGTTTGAATGTTTAAAGAAGGTTTCGATCGTCGATTCGTTATTTTGATGTTGTTGGTATGATTTGAGGCCTCAAGCAGGTTCGTGTTGTATTTTGGAATTTGTTGGTGTGATTGGATGGGGTCCCCAGGGGCCTCGGGCGTGATTTGGAGCGGTTTCAGACCATTTTTCTTTGTTTTGCAACTGCTGGTGCTGGTGTCTAGTTTTGTTCTTCGGGAACTCGAAGGGTCTCATGTGTTCGCGAAGAAAGATTTTCGGGCTGCTGGGATTTGCTCATCGTGAATGCAATGCAGGAGTCGCGAACGCGGAGAAGAGGCTAGGGTAGCCTATGCAAACGCGACTTGAAGGTCGTGACCGCGAAGAAGAAAGGGGAGCTGGGGCCTGACAGGCGTTAAGCCTTCGCAAACGCGGCTCGTGGCCCGCGAATGCGAAGGGCTGGGATCAGAAGGCTTCGCGAACACGATGTGGAGGTCGCGAATGCGTAGAGGAAATTTTGGAGGCAGTAATTTTGGCCTTCGCGATCGCGATGGGTTTTCCGCGATCGTGAAGAAGAGCGGGCCTGGGCAGATTGATTAATACGGGACTTAGCCCATTTCTCTCTAATTCTTCATTTGGTTGGGCGATTTTTGGAGCTCATGGAGGGAATATTTTCATCATCTATGTCAAGGTAAATAATTTCCCCATATTGTTAGCTAACTACGTGGATTCTACAAGGATTTAAACATGGAAATAAGTAGAAATTGTGAGATTTTGAAGGAAACCTTGGTATTTTTGAATTTTGATCACGAAATTGGACATGAAATTGTGAATAAATTATATATTTGAGTTTGTAATATTATGGGTAATATTTATCTTCGAAAAGTTTATGAATCCGGGTACGTGGGCTCGAGGGTTGACATTGTTGACTTTTCGAGCGGAGTTAGGAAGTGTTATAAATTAATCAATTATGATGTTGGAGTATATTTTTATTGGTTTTCATGATTGTTTGACTAGTTTCGGATCGATGGGCATTTGGTTTGAGGTGCTAGAGAGGCATTGGAACCGGTTATGGAACTTCGGAGCAAGGTAAGTCTCCTATCTAACCTTGTGAGGGGGAATTTACCCCGTAGGAGTTATTCTTGTTATATGCTACATGTTATGGGAGCTGCGCATGTATGAAATGACGAGTGTCCGTGCGTATGATAGAATTTCTGATTATGTCCGGGTAGACTTAGGTTCACGTTATGCTTTAATTATACTATTTGAGTTATCCTTGCCTGTTGAATTACTTTATTTTGTGTTACGACCCGAGACTAGGCTTGCGTAGAGTGATAGACTCGCTATTGTAGAGATTTGACGAGCTACTTGATTTGCCGCAGAATAATTGTGCTTCCTTTACGAATTTCTCCCGCGTTTTGCGTTTTCATCGAAAAGCTTCCTTAAAATTCATAACTCAAATGTATATTCGTGAGTGGGGTCAAGGACCCGTTAAAACTTCTTATTCTAATGGGATCGGGCCGTTCGCCTCAACAGAATTATGTAACATACTCTTATGGGATCGAGTCGTTCACCTCGGTAGGATTATGTACCACATTCTTATGGGATCAGGCCGTTCACCTCGGCAGTATCATATTCTTATGGGATTGGGCCGTTCGTCTCGATAGTATTATGTATCATATTCTTATGGGATTGGACCGTTCGTCTCGGTAGTATTATGTATCATATTCTTATAGGATCGGGCCGTTCGCCTCGGCATTTCTATAAAATACTCTTATGGGATCGGGCCGTTTGTCTTGGCAACTTCATGAAACACTCTTGTGGGATTAGGCTGTACGCCTCAGCAGAATCGTACGTAATATTTGACAAGAAGCCATTGTATCCATGAGTTTTCCTGATTTGAATTGTGACGACCTATCTGGTGGGGACTATTTTATATATATACCCTGGGTGAGGAGGTAACTGATAATTGAGAGCTTGAGTTTACTATTCAGAGGAGGATCGTACCACGTACCTATACTTGTTTACACTCTTTATTTACCATGCCTCATACTTATATACTTTCTATTGTACTTGATTTATTGGACTACTAATAAGTGTCGATGTCGACCCCTCGTCACTACTTCTTCGGGTTTAGGCTAGATACTTACTGGGTACATGTTAATTTACATACTCATGCTACACTTCTGCACTTATTGTGTAGGTATATTTTATCCTGGTGGTCTTTTGGCGCAAAGGTGCAGCTATTGTAGGGACTTTACGGTGAGCTGCAACAAATAGAGTCTCCATCGGAATTATTTACATTTTTTTCCTGCCTAACTTGTATTCCAGACAAAGATTGTATTGTTATTGTACCTTCTAGTAGATGCTCATGCACTTGTGATACCGAGTTTTGGGGGTGTTCCAGAATTTGTTTAGGGATTGTATACATTGATACACTTTTACTTATTACTTCAATTAGATTGTACGTTACTATGATTTATTTTAATGCACTGACTTCTCTATCTAAATAAGATTCATGATTTTAAAAATAATAAAATGAATAATTAAGTATTGGCTTGCCTAACGGCGACGTTGGGTGTCATCATGGCCTATAGTGAATTTTGGGTCGTGACAATTTGGTATCAAAGCACTACGTTCACTTAGGTCTCACGAGTCATGAGCAAGTCTAGTAGATCGGTACGAAGACGTCTGTACTTATCTTCGAGAGGCTACAGGGCTGTTAGGAGCACTTCCCTTCTTGATTCCTTGTAGTGCGATTTGATTCTATTGAGGCTTATGCCTTCATTTCCTTCCTACTCATTTTTATACGGTGTGGAGTACTTGTTATCAATTGGGCATTGACGAATTGTGAAGATTCTATAGATGCGGTGTAGGATGCTTTTCCCTGCAAATGCGGGTGGACCATTATCGTTGCCTTGTGGAGGAGTGTTCTGTCATTTCAGCCCAGTGTTGGTATTGCCTACGGTTGAGATTTGATATCTCCGAATTTGGTGAAATTCTTGTTAATATTGTGGTGTCGTCGTCCTTGATTGAATGCATTGAGGCTCATCGGCATGTTGGTCTTCATTTGGTTGCCTCTAGGCACGGTGTTGGGAGATGGAACCTAGGAGGAAGTTATCAGAGAGGGTTGTGCATTGCGACTTCAGAATCGGACCAGCGTTTCCAGTGTTGATGGTTCGAGCGAGATGATCTCTGAGGTGGTTTCTATCCTTGGGAATTTTGAATGTGACAAGAAGGGCTTGATTGGAATGTAGGAAAAAGTGAAGTATTCGATCATTGTCTTGGATGCAATACGACTTCGAATTTCAAATGACCTTCGGGTGATGTTATTGAATGAGGGGATTTTTATGGCCGGCGAATCAGTGTGGACCCAGGGAGGTTAGTTGATTTCATGATAGATGTAACTATAGCATTAACGTTGGAGCAGGTCAATATGAGGTTACACAGGTGGGTTATCTCCTGTGAGCAAGTTAGCGGTTGCGTGGTTTGATGAGGTCCCTACGAAGAGTTCTACTTCTGTCCAACATAGGATGCATGTTTCACGATGTGAGCTTGGGTCGCTTGAAGAAGATGGTACGACTGTCAGGATGTCAACTATGCGGTTGTGGATGATAATTCGGGATGTGTTAGGATTAGTGCAACAAGAACTTATGAGAAATTTGGCTGAGCAACGGTGTGGAATCATGGTAACTGGGAGGAAGAGGTCGTTGTGGGGTTCTGGATCTATATGATTGTAGTGTAAAGCTAAGTAGGGGAGGCCACCATTTACGATTGGGTCACGTGGTTCTGTGCTTGTGCAGTTTCTGGTTGTCGGTGCATTGGTAGAATTAATTATGACTAAGAAAAGGAAACATCAGGGGTAATTCGGATAAAGGACTTGAGGAATGTGTGCTACATCTCGCCTTATCGATTCATGTGTAGGTGTTCGGATGACTCAGAGTTTATGCTTCTGGTAGATGTGATGTACAAGAAAAGAATTCATCTGGTTGCTTCTTTGGAAGTGTTCATGTGCTTACGGAGCATCGGTGTTTGGTTATGTACTCGGGACCAGGGCAGAGTGGGTGTCTCTCAACAATGGTCCTAATGAGTTAGAGAATTTAAGGTGCAGTGTTTAAAGATTTTTGGGTTCGTTATGTGGCTAAGGACTGGGTTTTGCCACAGAGTGTGAAGAACACACGGGGAATTTTTATGTTATCATTGGGTCTACAGTGCAGTGTCAGAGAAATGAGAGAAACAACTTCGGGTTCACAGGAGGCCTTTCAGAACGGGTGTATCGGTTGGAAATACTATTGAGTGCCTAAGGAGGGTATGAGATGGCTCGTGGGTATTGAGACGATGTGGTCTTGTAATCTGGGATACTAGGTATGAGTGTTGTTTGAGGTCTGTTATGTATTTGAATGGAGCTACTATTATTTCGAAGGCAAGTTAGGAGTAAATTGGAAGAAGTTGGGTCAGTTAGAAATGGGTTAGATAAGCATGGTGGTGGAAATGATCAGTTCCTTCGGTGTGTTAAGGATATACAGGAGATTTGTTGTTGTACGTGTGGGCTTAACAACCTCCATGATTTGATTGATTTGGAAGTATTTGACTCTAATGGCCTTGTTATATGTAAATAAATCCCGGAAGAATTATGGTGGTTTAGACCACAGCTCGAGGTTTGATTTTGTGCGGTTATGGGAATTTGGTTGTGTCACGCCCCGACCTCGGGGAGCACGACCGGCGATCAATAGAGTTACCCCAGTCGAGCAAGCCTGCACAATGCCGTCTACCCAACTCACCCATAAATAAACAAAAGAATGCATTTCATTAATTAGTCAGTAAGAAGTCATGTGAACAACACCAGTTCATTTCCATTAGTTACAACCTTAACAAGTATTCAAGATAGTACACTGTACAATCATAGTTAAAATGGAACAAATGATACGATTACAACATTTTTAGTTTAACTTTCCCAAACACAGATACAACCCACACTATATCTACGGAGCCTCTAACAGGAACAAAAGAGTGCTATGACAGTGCCGGCAACAAGGCCCCAACTATACCTCAAAATGCTATGTACAAGGGATAAGAGATACATGACCCCGAAATGAATTGGGGCTTACCAAGTCAGCTGAGGAGAGGGTATGCTGCTATCACTGATCAATACCACCTGCTATGGAATCACCTGCATCCATTAAAGATGCAGCGTCCCCGGCAAAACGGATGTTAGTACATATAGAATAGTACTAGTATGTAAAACTAAGCACCCTCTCAATAGAACGAATAACAGTAAATAGAGAAGGAAATAGGAAATCAATAAGAGGATCAAATGGTAACATGGTGTCAGGTTAGGGAAAAGTAAATTTCAATGTTTTAAGTTTGGAGTTCTTTAGCACCGATATATCACCATATTTTAGCACGGAGTCCGATCTCAGCCCGATCGGCTAAGCCATCTCATCCCTAGGCATACACTCACAATACCACCATGTGCACGGCATGGTGTCCGATCTCAGCCCGACCGGCTAAGCCGTCTCACCACAATGCCGTGTGGGTCGACATCATATCACATCTCGCTAGCAATAATCTCATCCCATTTAAAGGGAAAAAACTCAACACTTCAATGTCATCCCATATAAGGGAAACAACCTTATCACATTGTCACGGGGATTTACCCCTCAATCACTCCTATACCGGCACGTGTAGTGTCGGGGTTAGGTTATTTCGACCTACCCTTACTCGGTGGCTAATCGATACTCCCAAGACATTTACTATTAAAAGGATTTACCACTTATTTTGTAATATTTTTTATATCATTCATTTCGTTGGCACCAATGGCCATCAGAGTCCGGAACCTAAATCTGGTCTTTTTAGACTCAAGTGACCGAAATGAGAGAAAAAAAACAATGTGACCAAACTATATATAGCGCCCTTTTAAAGAGAGCTATAACTTAACGTCCAAAACGGACGTTAAGGTATAGCACCCTTTAAAATGGTGCTATATATATCCTTGATTAGAATGGTAGGTATAGTGCCTTTATAAACGTCGCTATACATATTTTGTGGGCCCACCAATAACTCTTCTGCGCTTAACTGACATAACAATAATTCAAACGGGTATATCACCCTTTAAAAGGTCTCTATACCTCAAACAATTCGACCCCCCGGATTGGGCATTGCCTTATTTAAAGACGTTAAGGATTTTACAAAAATCTATACAGAAATATTCTCAACTCCTGTTAAATTTTTCTTCTTGTTAAATTCTCAAGGATTGTCATAATCTCTGAAGAGCAAAAAGTAAGGGTTTCATTATATTGGG
>AWOL01S0050668.1:0-14135 GCA_000715115.1 Nicotiana otophora
AGCAACAGGATCATCTATGTCCGTGAATCCTTCAAGGTGGGAGTCTCAGTCTTCGGCTGGTAGAGGCTGAGGCAGAGGTAGAGGTTCCAGTTTAGGTGGTAACCTGAACCATATCTATGCTTTAGCGGGTCGACAGGACCATGAGCCTTCACCAGACGTTGTGACAGGTATATTGACCATTTGCTCTCACGATGATTATGCCTTGATAGACCCAGGATCTACTTTATTGTATATTACCCCATTTGTCGCAGGGAAGTTTGATATAGTGCCTGAAATACTATGTGATCCTTGCGGTATCTACACTAGTCGGAGAACCGATTATTGCTAGACGAGTTCACCGAGGTTGTACGGTGACAGTTTGTAGTCATCGGACCTCAGCCGACCTAGTTGAGCTAGAGATGATGGATTTTGATGTTATCATGAGCATGGACTAGTTGGCAGCTTGCTATGCCACAGTGGATTGCCGAGAAAAGGCAGCAAGATTTCATTTTTCGGGTGAGCCAGTCCTTGAATGGGTAGGTAATACGACGACACCCAGAGGTAGGTTTATTTCCTATCTGAAGGCGAGGAACATATTCACAAAAGGGTGCATTTATCATATTGTGCGAGTTAGAGATGCAGATGCTGAGATACCTACACTTTAGTCTATTCCAGTAGTCAAAGAGTACGTAGATGTGTTTCCAGATGAGCTTCCAAGTATTCCTCCAGAGCGAGAGATTGATTTTAGCATTGATTTTCTTACGGGAACTCAACCAATATCCATCCCTCCGTATATAATGGCACCTGCTGAATTGAAGGAGTTGAAGGAGAAATTAAAAGATTTGCTGGAGAAAGGTTTCATCAGACCCAGTACCTCACCTTGGGGTGCACCGGTACTATTTGTGCGAAAGAAAGACGGCTCGTTGAGGATGTGTATCGATTATAGGCAGCTGAACAAGGTAACTATTAAGAATAAGTATCCACTTCCAAGGATCGATGACTTGTTTGATCAGTTGCAGGGGCCTAGATGCTTTTCAAAGATAGATTTGAAGACGGGGTACCATCAGGTCAGAGTTCGGGAGAAAGATATTCCGAAGACAGCCTTCAGAACCCGATATGGCCACTTCGAGTTCCTTGTCATGTCCTTCGGGTTGACGAATGCACCAGCAATATTTATGGACTTGATGAATAGCTTATTCCAACTATTTTTAGATCTGTCCATGATAGTATTTATTAATGATATTCTGGTTTATTCACGTTCAGAGGATGAGCATGCGGACCACCTGTGAGCGGTACTCCAAACCCTCCGTGATCGTAAGTTGTATGCTAAGTTTTCTAAATGTGAGTTCTGGTTGAAGTCTGTAGCATTCTTGAGGCATATTGTATCCGATGAAGGTATAAAGGTAGACACACAGAAGATTGGGGCCGTGAAATCCTAGCCTAGATCTACCACTCCGACAGAGGTTCATAGCTTTCTAGGCTTAGCAGGCTACTATCAGAGGTTCGTAGAGGGTTTGTCTTCCCTTTCGGCACCATTGACGAAGCTGACTCAGAAAGTAGCTAAGTTTCAGTGGATAGAGGCTTGCGAGCAGAGTTTCCAATAGCTTAAGAATAGGTTGACCTCAGCGCCAGTTCTAACACTTCCAGAGGGTCCAGAGGGTTATGCCGTGTATTGTGATACCTCAGGTGTTGGGTTAGGATGTGTCCTGATGCAACATGGGAAGGTAATTGCATATGCTTCAAGGCAGTTGAGAAAGTATGAGAGGAATTATCCGACCCACGACCTCGAGTTAGATGCGGTTATCTATGTACTTAAGATATGGCGACATTATTTATATGGTGTTCATGTTGATGTATTTACAGATCATAAAAGCCTGCAATATATCTTCAAGCAAAAAGAGTTGAATTTGCGACAGAGGCGATGGCTTGAGTTATTGAAATATTATGATGTTAATATTCTCTACCATCCAGGGAAAGCTAATGTTGTAGCAGATGCCTTAAGTCGCCGATCTATGGGTAGCTTAGCACATGTANTCATGTTGATGTATTTACAGATCATAAAAGCCTGCAATATATCTTCAAGCAAAAAGAGTTGAATTTGCGACAGAGGCGATGGCTAGAGTTATTGAAATATTACGATGTTAATATTCTCTACCATCCAGGAAAAGCCAATGTTATAGCAGATGCCTTAAGTCGCCGATCTACAAAATCAACTCTCATAGCTGAAGTTAAGGAAAGACAGTACGAGGACCCATAGTTGGTCGAGTTGAGAGAGCGAGTTCTGCAAAAGAAGAAGTCGTTGTTGGAGCTCAAAGGAGATGGGGTTCTCAGATATAGGGGTCGTCTGTGTGTTCCAGATATAGCAGGGCTATGAGACAGGATTATGTTAGAGGCACATTATTCGTGGTACTAAATTCATCCAGGGTCGACGAAGATGTATCATGACATTAAGGATGTGTACTGGTGGAACAATATGAAGAAGAACATTGCTGAGTTTGTCACCCAGTGCCCTAGTTACCAACAGGTGAAGGTAGAGCACCAGAAGCCGGAAGGGCTAATGCAGGCTATAGAGATCCCGACGTGGAAATAGGAGGCGATAAACATAGACTTTGTCACAGGTTTGCCCCGTTCCCATCGTAAGCTTGATTCTATATGGGTGATAGTCGATAAGATCACGAAATCAACCAATTTCCTACCAGTCAGATCTATATATACAGTCGAAGATTATGCGAAGTTATATATTAAGGAGATAGTGCGGCTACACGGAGTACCAGTGTCTATTATATCTGACTATGGGGCCCATTTTATAGCAAATTTCTGGAGGTAGTTTTAGAGAGGTCAAGGGACTCAGGTGAATCCCAGCACAACTTTTCATCCACAGACTGACGGACAAGCCGATCGCACAATTCAGACGCTCGAGGATATGTTACGAGCATTTGTGTTGGATTTTAAAAGAAGTTGGGATGAACAACTACCTTTTATCGAGTTTGCATATAATAACAATTACCATTCCAGTATCCAGATGGCTCCGTACGAGGCTTTGTATGGGCGTAAGTGCAGATCTCCTATAGGGTGGTTTGATGTTGGAGAATCTGGGTTACATGGGCTAGACTTGATTTAGCAGGTTGTAGAGAAGGTAAAGCTTATCCAGGAGCAACTGTTGACATCCCAGAGTCATCAGAAGTCATATTCTCACGTACGACGACGAGACTTAGAGTTCGGGGTTGATGACTGGGTGTTCTAAAAAGTGTCTCCTACGAAGCGCGTGATAAGGTTTGGCAAGAAAGGCAAGCTTAGCCCACAGTATATTGGGCCTTATATGATTATTCGGAGAGTGGGCCAAGTAGCTTATGAGTTAGAATTGCCCTCGGAATTGGAGTCTGTCTATCCAGTTTTTAACGTATCTATGCTACGAAAATGCATTGGCGATCCTACCCGAGTGGTGCCCACTGATGATGTACAGATTATGGATGACTTGTCATACGAGGAAGTTCCAATTGCCATCCTAGACCAACAAATCCGCAAGCTACGAAATAAGGAGGTAGCCTCCGTGAAGGTTGTATGGAGAAGCAAGAATGTGGAAGAGATGACGTGGGAAGCGGAGGAAGAAATAAAGTCTAAATACCCCCATCTATTTCAAACTGAAGATATGGCTCGAGATGGGACACTACAACACAACTCTATTCAGGCTAGTAGGTCATCAGGTAAGCTCTTATTTTTTTTGACGTTCAGTATTTATGATTTACGGCTGTATGAGGCAAAGTGTTGCTATTTATAGACATTGGCCATGTGTGGCATGCATAGTATATTTTCTGGCTGCGTGCAGGTTGGTTTTAGTCTAGTGTACGGAGGAGACTCTAGCAAAAGTTTCCAAATTCTCTAAGAGTAAACATTCTAGGACGAATGTTCCCAAGGAGGAATGATGTTACACCATATATTTTCGTACGTAAAAGTACGTCGTAAGCAAATAATGTAGGACCGAAAATGATATAATATTTGAAAGTATATAAAGTAAGTTAATCATGTTACCTCGGAGGTTACAAATATTGAAGATCATGAACAACAAGTACAAAGAGGGTTAGAAGGTTCAGAAGCTAAAGGAATTGAAGAAAACAATGTTTTCTCGAAAGTCGACAAGTTGGAAATGTTATAACATGTAATTATGGGGTAAGACTAGGGTGATTAACATGATAAGAAGGTTATGTTATGCGTTATGTTAATCGTATGATAGTCGTATGTTATGTTTTGAAGTCAAGCGAGTTGTGAAACAAAAGTCGATGAAAGTCATCACAAGTTACGTTCATAAATTTTACTAAAATTTGGTTCAAATGTAACTGCGATTTTCTCCAAATATACTTAGCATTATAGGGTGTTATACCCATTAAATTGAATATATATGAGTCTTTTTCTAACTCATTAAACCGTTTATCAATACGACATCAGAGTAGAGAGATATATCCGTTTTTGCGAGACTGCGCAAGCTGCTAGGTGACAAGTAGATGTGTCACCTACTTACTTAAATGAGAGTCCGAGAATACGCCAGTTTGGTTCGTCAAAAGAGGCCTTTTAAAGGCCTATTTCCTTCATATATTAGACTGATAATGGGGAATAATAACTAGACATAAGCTCTGCAAAGAACCCTCCCAAAAATTGCCCACAAACCCTAATTGATTTTTCCTCCCTTTCAAGTTCTAATTGGAGGTAAACCCTAGAGTTTAAATAACCAAGATAGGAGCTGAGTTATCCAACAAATAAGGTAAGATTACTGCTCTCTTTCATCTATTTTTTTTGCTGTAAATGCATGATAAGTCATTCTATATTTGTAAAAGCTCACGGGATGGTGATCGGAAGCCGTGAGTTTGAGTTATTCACTTGTAGCGAATTATTTTGTGTTGCTGTTGAGCTGCATGTTTTACTACTGTTTTGTGAAGTTTTAGAGGAGGAAGGGTGTGTAGAAACACCACATAAATTCAAGGTGGTGGGCTGGTCGTTCGTCATAACATTTTCGGGTTTTTTGACACTACTACGATGGTCGTTTTGTGTATGAAGAGATTGGGGGTGTGCTGGGCTATTTTGTAGTATTTTGTGGTGTATATAAGGTTGGAAAATAATGTATATATGTTGATATTGTTGTGTTCTTGTGTTGTTGGTGTTATCTTGAATTTGGAGTAAGTAAGGATTATAGGGGAGATGCTACCCGTTTTAATACAAAATAAGTTTCTCGTTCATTGTGTGATAGTTGTACCCTTCCTAACTTAATGATAGTATTATTATCGTTGTTGTAGATTAAGGTGCGAAGAGGCGAGTTCAACTTGGTTATTGGAAAGATTGTGATAAGGTATGTTAAGGCTAAACATTTCCTTCATTTTGGCATGATCCCGTAACTACATGAATTTGATAACGAGGCATAAAGAGAAGTTTGTATTCTTGAACTTATGTACATTATCCTAGTCTCATAAGTTACAGTATTCTTCCTTATCGGGACTTTATATTCAATTAAGTATTATTTTCTTCCATTCAAGAGAGGAGAAGGGGTGTGTGTGTGTGTGTGTGTATATATATATATATACACATACACAATATTACAGTACTTTCACCACAATCGAGCTATAATCGATGGGCAGGCCCCTATTGGGCAACCTCTGATCAGATGGTAAGTAATATACCGAGCCTACTGTGGTCGAGTGCCTATGAGCGAGCCTAGAATGGCCGAGATACAGAGCCTTGTATGTCTGAGCGCCTATGAGCGAGCCTACTACGGCCGAGCAGTTACACGTATCAAGCCTTATATGGCCGGACATTTATTTTACTTACTATATTGAGAGAGTTCAGTTAGTATCAGCAGGTAAGTATATCTCCAGATCATCTTTCACTCCCAGTTACTTTCAGTTATTATATTATCAGTTCAGTTTCTATTTTCAGTTATTTTATTACCTTACATACTCGGTACATTATTTCGTACTGACGTCCCTTTTATAGGAACGCTGCATTTCATGCGTGCAGGTTCAGATAGACAGACAGGTAGACCTCCTCAGTAGGTGTTGCCTGAGTTCAACTCGATTGGTAAGCTCCACGTCCTTCGGAGTTACCAGGTCTAGGGTTTTGTGTACATCTTCTGTACGTATGTATGTATGTATATATGTTATGGGTAGGTGCCCTGTTCCAATCACAGTACATCTATCAGTAGAGGCTTGTAGACATATTCTGTCAGTTAGTGCAGCATGTTGGGCTTGTAGGCTTTGTATGTATATTTTGTTGGTTTGTCAGTTGTAGTAGCTAGGACGGCCTTGTCGGCCCAACTTTATATTGATGTTTAGTCAAAGCTAGTTTTCGTTATGTTTTATATTTTTCTTCATAAATTATCTTGTAATGTGGTCCCATGGTACGCTATGTTAAATGAGGCATCGGTTGCCGGTCTCGCCACCAGGTTCGGGGTGTGACAGTGGTGATCAGCCAAGAGGGTTGCTTTCCCTTGTTAATATTAATTTTTTTATTATGCACTTGTTGCTTGTTGTCCTAGATGCCAAAAGGACTACAAAATTATGCATATGCAGCTCGTTAGCTATAAGTTTCCCACATTGCTCGTTAATCATTTATTTCATGTTCTCAGCAATTATTCCACCCCCCCCCACCCCTAAAGTTGGAGGATGAGAGAACCACCAACTTGGCTAAGAGAGCATGATGTAGAATCCCAGTAAGTGGATTAGTGAATATGTCAGCCAATTGTGCAGATGTGGAGACATGGTGCAAAGAGATAAGCCCCTTAGTAAGCTTAGTACGAATGAAATGAAAATCCACCTCAATATGTTTGGTGCGCTCATGAAAAATAGGGTTCTTGGCAATGTGGATTGTAGCGTGATTGTCATAAAGTACAGGAACAACAGTAGTGGAAGAAAGGGAGACAACATGTTGTTTCATAGCCTTCCATCCAAAAAGATAACCCCCCAAAAAGATGCAAAAACTAGTAACAAACCTTTGAGTATTAGGGCAAGTAGCCCAATCACTATCACAATAAGCAGCCAAAGAAAAGCCAGGAGAATTACTGAAGAAGACACCAAAATCAGTAGTGCCTTTAAGATACCTGAGATGATATAGAGCAGCCTGCATGTGTGGAAACCTAGGAGTTTGAAGAAACTGACTTAAGTGTTGGACTGCAAATCAAAATTCAGGCCTTGTGTGTGTCAAGACGTTGATCTTCCCAACCAAACTTCTATAAGATTCAGGTGAAGGAAGAAGGTCACCACAATTAGCCTCCAGTTAGTCGACAGATCCAAAGGAGAAACCACATGGGATACTAGTGCACAATCATAGTCATGTAGCAGATCTCTAATAAACTTTTTCTGATGAAGCAGAAGACCAAAAGAAGAGTAAGAGACCTCTATTCCCAAGAAATAGTTGAGAACATCCAAATCTTTGATTTTAAACTGAGAGTCCAGAAAATCTTTCGAAGAAGATATCCCATCCAACTCAATACCAGTGAGAATAATGTCATCTACATACACAACAATCAATACAACAGAAGACCCAGACTTTTTGACAAAAAGAGAATAATCATTCAAGGAGTGGTAATATCCTCTGGAACATAAGGCATGAGATAATTTGGCATACCACTGCCTAGAGGCCTGCCTGAGTCCATATAAGGATTTCTGCAATTTGCCCACCAAAGAGGAAAAAGGCAAAGAAGCAGAACTAGCAACAAAGCAAGGGGGAAGTTTCATGTACACTTCCTCATCAAGGTCACCATGCAAAAATATATTATTGACATCCAATTGAAATATGGACCAATTTTGTTTGATAGCTACTGTAACAAGACATTTGATTGTAGAAAATTTGATGACAGAGAAAAAGTCTCATTAAAATAAACCCCTTCAATTTGTGTGTCACCTCTAACAACCAACCTAGCCTCATACCTCTCCACTGAGCCATCTGCCTTATATTTGATTTTGTAAACCCACTTGTAACCAATGGGTTTCTTACCTTGTGACAATTCAATAATAAACCAAGTGTGATTGGCCTCAAGTGCCTCAAATTCCTTCCTCATGGCCTCTTGCCATGCTGGAATAGAGGCAGCTTCGTTGTAAGAGCAAGGTTTAGTAATAATAGTATCAGCAAGGGAATGAAAACAAGTAGATAAAGAAGCACTAGGGCCACATAATGAAGGGTAAAGTTGGCAAATATAAGGTTGATTGTGAGCGTGTGAATGGTGATCCCTAGATGATCTTCTAGGTGGTGGAACAGGAGGAGGAACAGCTGGTGAAGAAGTGGAAGGAGGAGATGAGGGTAGAGGAGGGGGAAGAGTCAGTAGATAATGGGGAAGAAGACTCAGGAACAAGTGTTGGAGATGAGGGTGGAAGAAAAGATGAAGATTCTTCTAAACAGGAAGAAAATTAGGAAGGTGAGGAGACATAGATTTAGCACAAGCAAAAGGAAAGGCAGATTCATGAAAGACAACATTCCTGGAGATCAATGTTAGTTTAGTGGTCAAGTTATAAATGTTTGTAACATTTCTTACCCAAAGGATAACCAATAAAAACACAAGGATCAGCCTTAGGCTGACACTTGTCTCTATTACATTTGGCGACAGTGTGGTAGCAGAGGCAAATAAATAAACTAAGATGTTCATATGCAGGAGGCAAGCTATATAGTAATTCAAAGGGTTATTTATTATTTAAAATTTTGGAAGTGAATCTGTTGATCAAATATGTGGTTATCAAAACACAGTCACCCCAGAACTTTAAAGGTAATTTGGATTGAAAAAGTAAAGTCCTTGAGGTTTAAGGTAAATATCTATGCTTCCTCTTCACCACTCCATTTTGTTGTGGTGTGTGAGGGCATGAAGTTTTATGTGTGATCCCATAGTCAAGGAAGAATTGAATGGAAATATTGAATTGTGTCTTCACCATGGCCACAAAGGTTTTGATCAAAGGAAAATCATTGCTCGTGGACCTCATAAGGTGAGTCCAAGTAGCTCTAGTGAAATCATCAACTAAGGTAAGAAAATACTTGAAATCATTGTAAGTTGGACTATGATAGGGTCCCCAAGTGTCTACGTGAACAAGTTGGAAATGAGAGGAGGTTTTAGTAGAGCTATCTGTGAATGAAAGTCTATATTGCCTAGCCAAGGGACAAACAGATTAAACAAAAGGCTGATTAGCAGAAAACTTGCATGGGATAACAGAAATATCTTTCATTCTAACAAAAGGTATATGTCCTAATCTGTTATGCCATAAAATCTCCATTTTATTAACATCAGAATGATTTGTACAATGAGAATCAGAAGCTGCAAAAAGCAATGGAGAATGGTATTTACAAATGATAAAAAAAGAGTTAATAGAAACAGAAGCAGACAAAGCATGCACATGTGAAGACCCATCTGGTCCAAGCTTGTAAAACCCAAGTTCCACCTTACCAAATTCCACTGGGCTTTTCAGGGAAGGGCCCTAAAGAAGACATCAACGTTTGGTGAACAACAGGTTACGGTCTAAATAAGATACAAGATTGTAGACAGAAATAAGATTATAGTGAAGCTAGGGATGTACAATACATAATGAAGGATGAAATAGAAAAAATGTATTGAACTAGTGCAAGTTACTTTAACTTTATAACCATTTCGAAGAGCGACTAGATAGGGCACAATAAGGGATTTAATATCAAATAGTAGATCTTTATTAGAAGTCATGTGGTTATTGGCCCCAGAATCTATAATCCAATTGTA
The DNA here is from genome assembly GCA_000715115.1 of Nicotiana otophora. Classification (NCBI taxonomy): domain Eukaryota; kingdom Viridiplantae; phylum Streptophyta; class Magnoliopsida; order Solanales; family Solanaceae; genus Nicotiana; species Nicotiana otophora. Next base: position 9,695 of record AWOL01S0050668.1, read on the forward strand.
ATCATTGACCCTAGTTGACATACAAGTACCAGAACTAATTCCTACAGATTCATAAGGTGAAATTATACCAACAAAAATTGCAGAAGCCATGAGACTAGACTGAGGGCCTTGTTCTGATACATGACTTTGTTGTAGCAGAAGCATCAGTTGTGTATATTGCTCTTTTGTGAGACCAGGAATAAGAGAGGCGGACTCAGAAGAATGCTCAGATGGAGAATTGGAATCAGGAATGACATGAGCTTGTTGAACCTCAACGTTAGCAGCCATTTTCTTCCCTTTAGTAAATTTGAAGTTGGAAGGGAAACCATGAAGCTTATAGCATTTTTCAATTGTGTGACCATGATTCTTGCAGTATCTACACAGCATATTAGATTTACTTAGATCAAAATTAATTTTCTGAAAGAACTGACGTGGAGGATTGGCAGGTTTGCTGGCAGGGTTATTAAAATTTACATTGAAAAAGGCTGCATGAGCATGAAACTGAGATGAATGACTGATTTGCCTTTGCCTTTCATCTTGGAGGAGGATATTGTAAGAACTATCAAGAGAAGGTAGATGATGCATCATGAGCAAGTTGCTCCTCACACCAACATATGCATCATTAAGTCCCATAAGGAACTGATGCACCTTATCCTCCTCTTTTTCTTTTTGAAGATTAGACTTGATAGGACAAGAGCATCTGTTTGCATGATTAGTGCACATGTAGCCTAACTCATCCCACAATTTTTTTAGTTTGTTAAAATATAAGGCTATATCTAAGGACCCTTGGAAAGATGAGGCAAGTTCCTTTTTCAATTCAAACACCTTAGTTCCATCGACTGAACCATATCTTTTATTAAGCTGAGTCTAAATACTCTCTGCAATCTCAGAATACTGCACACTTTCAGCAATGTCAGGGGAAAGTGAATTAGTCAACCAAGAGATGACCATGTTGTTGCACATATTCCATTGTTGAAGCTAAGGGGAATCCTCAACATGTTTAGGACAACTTCCATCGACAAAAGCCAATTTATTTCTAGCTGAGAGGGATACAATCATATTCCTATGCAATCCCCCAAACCCACTACCAGCTAAAGGAATAGTAACGAGAGATACCCTAGGAATATCAGAGGAAAATAGGTGTAGAGGGTTATAGGGGTCAGGAGTAAACAATGATGCATTAACATGCGTAGTACTTGTTTTAACCATGATGAACAACACAAACAGATACAAAACAAAAATACGAACCAAACTATTGAGCAGAAAAATTAGACATGCAATCAACGAGCAACCAAAGATGATGCTCTCAATACTCAAAGATATATGAAGAGATAAAGAAAATGTTACCAGCCTTTTCGCAACTAGAAAATGTACGACCCTCAATTAAACGAAAGCGAAACAGAAGTAAACTTCGTGATTCTCTAAAAATCTTCAAAAAAAAAGTAATTAGAGTAGAATGCACCAGAAAACTCCTAAGATGTACGAGAACAGCCCGCTGGAAAGATGAAAAATCTCAAAATAGCGAGAAAAAATGAATCAAAAATCATAAATACGAGAAACTCCGCGAACATTATAACTCCGGCGGAACTCGACAAAATTACAACTGATCGAATGAGAAAGAGGAACTAGCAAATACTATGCTCTGATACCATGAGAAAATTACAGGAATCCAATCAATTTTGTGTGAATTTGTAATTAGGGTTCTAGTTGGGGAAACCGAAGAGAGAGAGAGAGAGAGAGAGAGAGAGAGAGAGAGAGAGAGAGAGAAGAAATTCATTTCATTGAAAAGAAAAAAAATCAGAAATCTCTCTATCTAGAGAGTTCTACTCCTTTTATATACATTGGGCCAAATATCCGAAAAATAAAAGACTAGCCTAGCCCAAAATACAAAATAACATAGATAGCTAATTTGATCTAGTTGACCCATCTTCCATCATTTCTGTTTGGGCTTTGTGTGTATCAGCAATTATTCCAACATGTTCTTCTTGAGAATATTCCACTATATAAGTTTCTATTGACCATCTGCTTAAATATCATGATCTATTATGGTTTCAATCATAGAAATGACACAAGGTAGTACTCTAAAGGTTTGTTATTTAGGAATTAGCCGGTGCGTCCAGAATATCAGTTTTTCAGTTCAATTTTTATTACAAAAATGTCCTGAGCTATCCTGAAGTTAAGATTTTTAATTTAACATTTCAGGACAAAATAAGTACTGGCTAAATAATATCTCTGAGAATGACTACATGTGCACTTGCCCCGTTTCAATCTCCCCTTAATGCATTGATCCAAACCAACAACGTCAATGAAATGGAATCATTGAGCCCAATGCATGGGATTACATTGGATGGGCTTGGACCGCACAACCACCAATCTTGACGCAAGGTACAAGTGGGCCTCACTGTAGATCTATCACCATTTTAATGTCGCAACGAAAATTGTGGTTGATAGAGTAATTAGGATAAGAATCTAATTTTGACCTCCTATTTCTCATTACCCACTATATTTTTGCTTTCTTTGGGCTCTTCTGTCATTCCTATAGTCGAAGAAGGAAAGTCCTTAATTGTTTTTAAACTCTTATAGCTCAAAGAGTAAATGATACAACATACTTCTTTAATTTATATTTTGAACCAAAAATATATCCTTCAAAGATCTTCTTGTTTAATGTTATATTACTTCATTTGTATCCTCAAAATGCAAATTTATGGATACGTACCAAAAGCTTACATCAATCTGCTTAGTAATTGATAATTACTCTCAGTTCAAGGGCTTGCTTGTCATTTAGGTCCGTGAGTGAGATTTCTGTTCATTGCTATCTTATGTGGAACTAAATTAGTTTTTTCCGGTATTCTCGTTGAAACACACGGGCACGGAAGAAGAAGAAGAAGTGGTTTCATCCGGCCGGCGAGATAATTTGATTTCTAGTCAGCTAACTAACTGAGAATCCAATAGAAAAAATTGCTTTTCTAATAATTCATACAGTTGGACAACGACATATGAAAGAAATTGGTAGTCAAAATCAAAACATTTGAAACTAATTAATGACCTTAACTTCCACTAGAACAACCCAAGTCTTCAAAAAAATACACTTGGACCTCAAGATATGTGTGGCAGAAAAATGAAAACATTGAATTCAGACAGGTTAATGGCATGTCATTGGACTGAACAACTATTGCTAAATTATTTCTACAGGCTAAATGTATATTAGCAAGAACATTAACGACACTTTCCTATATTTTTCAAAATAACGTGCTTAATTCCAAGTCGAATCTAAGATTTACTAACGAGTTTTGTTCCATGTTTTTGCTTCCATACTAAAACTAATGGTCTTTCATTCTCGTACCCATCATCCTTGTCTATTCTTCCCATTCCGCTAATTATTATGGCTCTACAATTCAACATACCTATCCCAACGTGCAACTTTTAATGTTTCGACTTTTCTTTTTCCCATATTTATTGGCTAACAAAGGGAACTTGAATTGCTCAGTGAGCTTTTCAAGATAAGCATGGTATGTCAAAAAATATTCATATTTTATTTTTAATTTTTTTTGAGTTTGGCAGATGATACGATTTCAGACGGATAAAGCAGCTATAAAAGCTATGCGCATATGACGATGCCGCCCGTTTTTATTTCGTGGAAGTCCCAGGCAGAGGAAAGAGATGTAGGTGATGGCGTCGTCCGGCTCCTCATAAATGATATTAGGATCGGCCGGCTCATCCTGAAATCCGAAAAGAAAACAGGGATAGAACAAAATCACTTTGTTTCAGTGACATTTTCGAGATGCCACCTTATTTATAAATATAAAAAAAAAGTCTTTTCAATTCCATTTGACTCAAGACTCACCCTCGAAATCCGAAAAGAAAACAAAGACAGAATGGAATCATTTTGTTTCACTGACATATCTAATCAGAATAGGATTTGAAGAGCTGTCACGATCATTCACAAAAATTCCAGTGAAGTATTGAAGCAGCTATAGTAACATTTAACGACACAATAAATAATTCATTAACAATTATTAATGCAGTCACAGCAATCGAAGATCCAGTTGGCATTAGCATCTAATAGACCTCAATAGCACACGACAAGCCAGATTTCTTGTAAAAAACAAATCAAGATACTTGTCATTTTATTGTATAAAAACTACTAATATGGGCTCTTATTTCTAAGACTAAAGTTACAAAATTCACCAAAGAAGATTGCCCATTTTTGCTCTCCTTTTTTCTCCGTCACCAATAATAACAAGCTCCGTGTAATTGAGATATAAGGATAATATATACTCCTACTTATGCAGTAGAAAGACGGTTTCTCAATCACTTAAATAAAACAAAAGGCCAAAAATGGTTCCCAACTTTAAACACCATGTACAAATACACAAAACAACCGTAGTGTAATGTTACATAGAGGGAGAGGCGGATCTAAAGTGTGTTCAGCTGGTTTAACCGAACACTCTTAACCCTCCCC
>AWOL01S0050668.1:16177-42317 GCA_000715115.1 Nicotiana otophora
ATATATATATATATATATATATATTTTTATTTTTTTATTTTTTTTAAAATAATATATATTTTTTAGCATGATCATTCTGAACACAATAACTCTAGATTCTAAATTCGTTACTGAATATGCAAAATGATGGGAGCAAATGTTAAGTCTAAAATTATTATTTTGAATAAGAAAAGTAAGGTTAAAATAAAAAATACACCCCTAGCTATTTCATCATACACAAGTCATTCTGAACCAATTACTCTAAATTCTAAATTTTTCTCTACTACTGAATATGCAAAATGATGGGAGGGTGCAGGGGTGACTAATTTCAATTTTGAAAAGCATGTATATATAGAAAATGTTAAGTCTAAACTTATTGTTTTGAATAAGAAAAGTAAGCTCAATACCTTAAATTCACCTCTAACTATTTCATTATACACAAGTTGAAGAATGAAAGTATAGTATAAAGAAAATTAAAGGCTACGCTTGCCGGGATGATCAGCAGCTTGGAGTGTTTTCTCAATAAGTTTACGAGCTTTCTTGCTACGAATCTCAACTTTGACACTTGAGCTTTTGTCCATCTTGATATATGGCTTCTTTGATTTCTTCAACTTTCTTACCTTAGACTTTATCGACTCCACCAAATTCTCTAACTGAATCCCCATATATTCTTCTTCAACTTTTCTTGTTCACAAATATTTTGTAAAAAACGAAAATGAGGATTTCTTTTTTCTTCTTTAAGTAGAATCCAAGAATGAAATATGTTGATGGGGTTGTATTAGCAGACTGAATATTGTAAGTCACAGTTAGTGAAACTGGGAAAATATGAATGCAAACTTATGACTGCTTTCTATTTATGGCTTTTGTGCTGAAAAATCTCGTATTCATTGAAGTTTTGTTGCTTGCGTGTGAGACTATGAATCCATATTGACTGGAGCACCCTCCTAAAGAATTGGTCCCCTTTTTGACTTTTTCTTCCAGTCCTTAAAAGAGCCAACAAATAACCGAGAAAAAATATGGGTATCATGGGTAAAAAAGAGGGAAAAAATAAAGAAAAAGAAAATTACCCCATGCTAATCAATATGTACCAAACCAAGAAATACGAGAAATATGTCTTGTATATAAACTTTTATCATGGAATTAAGTTTAAATGATATGTATTCTTAATTGATTTGTGATGGGAGAAAGTAAATTTTGTTTAAGAAAAGAGAACTGATACAAATTGAAGTTATAGTCCAATAACTGCATTCTAGAGGGTAAGATAGGTATTTGCCCACCAAAAATTTGAGAAATTTAATTGAGTGACCGAATGCTATAAAAATAATTAAATGATTTTTCTGTTGCAAAGAAAAGAAATATAATTTTACTAAGTAATTTCAAATAGTTGAATGACCATTTGAATAATAGATTTTAATAGTGCTTTAATTGCAATGCTCTAATTCTGCTAAGCCCCCTCATTTTTTTTCTATATATCTTACTCTTTTTAAGAGATGTACAGTATTTACAAATGAACCAGATCAGTAGGGTTATCCTTGCAACTTGCAAGGTTAAGTTTATAATAAGAAAATATGTGGAGTGTATGCACAATATTGTGTTTAGAGTAAATTTGTTCAAAATAATAATTTAATCTAAATATTATTATAACTAAGCTCATATCAAACATTTTAAAACATCGATCCAAAACAAAAGGCGATAAACTGTATAGATTAGGAGATAGTATATGTTTTATAAGATGCTAAAAGGTCACATTATTCAAAATGTTATTTGAAATATAAAGTTTCTGATTCCTGCTAAACTGATGTGAAACCCGCCCTTTATTTTTTTGGGTTATGGATTTTAGGTAAATTTTGGCTGCGGGGCAATAAGATATTGACGGAACTTTATAGTTTTTCAAACTTGCAACTGGCTTTGTTTCCCATTTCGATGGGAAATAGGCTTAGTTTCTACTCAAACTCACCAACAGAAAGTCAGTTCACGTGTTTCAATTGTCCAAATATTATAAAATGCAAGGCAAAATTAGTCAAATTAGAGCTCCTTACAAAGCACCCCGAGCTTGCAATGAGAAGTAAGCCACAAATGCTGAAAAAGGCCAACACAGATATTCAAGCAAATGAACATTACAAGCATAGAAACAAGAGAAATAAAATAGCCAAATGGGGTGATGTGAGCCAATATTTTAAGTGGTCGTTTAGTAGGGTATATAAGAATAGTACTAAGATTAGGATTGTATAGGATTGTATTGTATTTAATTTGTAGCCGCATTTGTTAGGAATGGCTATTACTGCAATCAGTCGGTTAAGTTGTTAGTAGTTAGTTAGTGGCAGTTAGATAGAACTTAGTTTAGTGACAACTGTATAACAATCTGTATAAGTAGGAGCACTATCATTGTTTTTCCTTCTCAGTGAATGAAGATCATTTTTCTCAATTCCGTCCAAATCCTCTCTTCTCGAAGCTTCTTCATTCTCTCCGAGCTCCATGAATCTCAGCCATGGCAGCTGAGTTTTAAGTCAAATTCATCCGCTAATTGCCAATTCGGTCATAGTATCAGAACGTAGGCTTCAACTATTGTTGTAGCTCACGATCGTTTACTTCATTTTCGTTCTCAAAACTTTACGATTTCAGATTGAATATTTAGGTTTTCTTCGAGATCGTAATTCAATATTGATTTTTTTTTTCAAAGCTGTGTTCTATTGCAAACTCGTCTTATAACAACGACTTGTAGCAATTCAGTCTGTAATTCTCTCAGTATCGTGTATTTTTCTGTGTTGCCTCTATTACTCTGCTTTTATTTTTGATTCACGGTTCGATCATTTGTTCTGAGATTCACAATTTGAGCGATGGCTGGAGATAAGGAAAGTACTGCAGACAAGGATGCTTTAGGCACCACCAGTCCATTGTATATGCATCCATCAGAGAGTGCCGGCTCAGTGTTGGTGCATGTAGCTTTTGATAGCATAGGATACAGATCTTGGAGGAGAGGTGTACTTAGAGCCCTCTCAATGAAGAATAAGGGTGGTTTCTTCACTAGAAAATGTTAAAAACCAGCAATTGGACATGCAACCTTCGATCAATGGGAACAGTATGATGATATGGTGACTTCATGGATCCTAAATTCTCTTTTAAAGGATCTAGCGGATAGTCTACAATATATGAGTGATGCCAAAGAGTTATGGCAGGAATTGGAGGACAGGTATGATCAAACGAATGGTGCGAAGCTGTATCAACTTCAAAAGGAAATTAATGACTTAAGTCAAGGAACTCTGGACGTCATAGGATACTACATAAAAATGAAGAAGTTATGGGAAGAACTGAATACATTGAATGCACATGCACAATGCAGTTGTTAGTGCACTTATGGAGCTAAAGCTAATATGCATAAGGCTCAGCAAGATAAAAGACTAATACAATTTTTAATGGGGCTGAATGAGGTATACACAGTGATGAGAGGAAGCATATTAATGATGAATCCTCTTCCTAGAATTACACAAGCCTGATCTATTGTCATACAAGAAGAAAAGAAAAGGGAAGTCAAGCCACATAATCAACAACTTATGATTGAATCTACATCTCTAAATGTAAGTGGACCGGGGAATTATAATTTTAGAACAAACTACAACCAATACATGATTCTTCTGGAAATAATAGTTATGGAAGAGGCTATATGGGAAATAAACCTAGACCATTCTGTAATTTTTTCAAAAGGCCAGGGCACACCAAGGATAAATGTTACAAACTTCGTGGACACCCTCAGAACTCGAAGTATAATAATGGCAATAAGAGAAAGAAATTAGCAGCAAATGTGTTTGACACAACAAGTGATGGGATAAATGTTGTAGATGAAGGAGGAAACTTTCAGGAACAAGGTCGAGCTATGCAACAATTGAGCAAGGAACAATATGGACAACAATTGAGCATACTAGAAAGCTTCAAAAATTGAAACAATGCAGACAACTCAGGAAATATCAACATGACTAGTGAAGCTGTTAAATTTGCAAGTATGACTGCCTGTATCACTTCTGTTGAGCCTAGTAAACAGTCTTATGAAAGTTTTAAAGAAAATGTTGACTCATGGATTCTTGACTCAGGAGCCACTAATCATATGACCTATAACAAATCCTCACTAAGTAACATAAAAACTCTAGTTTACCACTTTTAAGTCTCTTTATCAAACAGATACAAAGTAAAGGTTTCACTATGAAAAGAGTCCTATATGTGCCTAGTTTCAGATTTAATCTGATCTCTGTACATTTATTGACAGTCTAACTCGATTGCATTATCATATTCACTAAATTCTCATGCATTCTTCTACAAGGCCTTTCAGTGAGGAGGCCTCTGGAGATTGGTAAAGCTAAGGGCAGTCTCTACTTTCATTGTTCAAGTTCAGGAAAGAATAATTCTGGTTCCACTTCTGATGTCACTAAAACCTCCACTACATCACACACACACAGAGTTCTGCACCTAGTGCACCCATCTCAGCTCATAGTCACATCATTAATAATATACAGTGCTCACACCACACTTGTAATTCTGCACCTAGTGCATCCATTCCTTCCCATGTTTGTAGTAATAAAGGTGTACAAGTTTCTTTGAATCCTATTGAAAAATCTTTTGTCTCAACTAGTAATGACACAAGCTCAGTGCACAATGCATGCATTTCTGATGAAAATCTTGTGGATCTCTTTGTGGCATAATAGGTTGGGCCATGTACCTTTTATCCAAATGAAGGGCATCAGTTCTATACTAATAACGTTTGCAAACAAACAACCTTTTCTATGCTCCATATGTCTTGTGGCCATACAAAACAAATATCCTTTCCCAAAAAAAACCACATCCACAACCAAGATATTTGAACTTCTACATGTAGACATGCGGGGTCCTTACCGTGCACCAACCCATGATAATAACAAATACTTCATTACCTTAGTTGATGACTATAGTAGATGTACATGGACACATCTTCTGACCAGTAAAAGCAATGCCTTACATGTTATAAAAGTCTTCTTTGCAATGGTCCAAAACTAATTCAATACCTCTATAAAGACAATCATAACCGACAATGGTTTAGAATTTTTGAATACTGAGACAACTATGTTTTCCATACCAAAGGAATCACACACCAGACAACCTGCCCCTATACTCCAAAATAGAATGGCATACTCGAAAGGAAGCATAAATACTTTCTTGTAACTGCAAGGGCATTGCTGTATCAGTCCAAATTACCTATAAGATATTGGGGAATGCATTCTAACCTCCACCTATTTGATTAATAGATTATTATCCTCATCTCTTAAAGGCAGATGCCCCTTTGAGATACTATATGGGAGGAAACCAAATTACTCACACCTTAGAAGTTTTGGGTGCTTGTGTTTTCCTACAAATCTGAAACCTCATAAAGATAAGTTTGAACCAAGGTCAACACCTCATATTTTTGTAGGATACCCATTTTAGATCAAAAGGATACAAAGTACTCAGTCTTGCCACAAGAAAGATATATGTTTCAAGAGATGTGTTCTTTCATGAAACTATTTTTCCATTTGCACTACGTGGGAAGTCCACTGATCTGGTGACTAAGTCTAAATATTTTTCCTTTCCTTTTCCTTATATAGGGCCAAGTATATGTAATACTGAAACTACTAGTCCCGGTAACAGTAACACTGGTAGTGGTCCATATTAGGATCATCATCAATTAATATCACCTGAACCTTCAATTGGTAATGACACTAATGATAACATTCATGAACCCCCTTCACCATCTCACCAAGATTACTAGAGCTCCTCAAATTCAAATAGAGCATCCAACACATCCTCTGAACCTTGTATTCATACCCAAAGCCAGCAACAACTTCTTCTAAATGACTCACCGAGCTCTACACAATCTGAGCACACTATACCCTTAGTTCATAACACACCTCAGAGAACACATAAACATCCTAGCTATTTGATGGATTACATTTGCAATGTACCTAATCTTAACACTGATAATAAACAACACATTCCAAATGATGACCACAGTTCTCCCTCTTTCTCCTTTAACACATGTGTTCCCCATCTACAACATGTACCCCTCAATGTATTAACTAATGATAGTCAGTATTTGAAAAACTTTCTTTTGATTGTGAACCTGTCATATGAGGAGGCAGCTGCCATACCTGCTTGGCAGAAGGCAATGAATCAAGAGTTTGATGCACTTTATTCCAGTCACACCTAGGATCTTGTGCCACTGCCTGCAGGAAAGAAGGCAATAGGATGTAAGTAGGTGTACAAAGTTAAACATAAATCAGATGGGAGTGTTGAAAGGTTTAAATCTAGACTAGTTGTTAAGGGATACACTCAGCAAGCAGGGATAGATTACACTGAGACTTTCTCATCAGTTGTAAAGATGACTATTGCCAGAGCATTGGTCAGTACAGTAGTGAACAAGGGCTGAGACATTTTCCAGCTAGATGTAAATAATGCCTTCTTACATGGAGACCTAAATGACGAAGTATACATGCAGGTGCCATCAGGGCTGATGGTAGAAAATCAAGGTTTAGTATGTAAGCTGAACAAATCCTTGTATGGGATGAAGCAGGCCAGTAGGCAATGGTATGCCAAGCTGACTGAAGTCTTGTGTTCTAAGGGATATGTACACACCATGCTAGACTATTCTTTGTTCTACAAAAAGGAAGGAGGTTTAGTTATTTTTGTAGCAGTCTATGTAGATGATGTTCTTATAACGGAGACAAACTTGGGAGAAATTGAAGCCTTGAAGAACTTCATACATGAGACCTTCAGGGTAAAGGACCTAGGAAGACTACATTACTTCTTAGTATTGGAGATAATATACAAATATGATGGAGTAATAATTACACAAAGGAAGTTTACAACTGATCTGCTAAAAGAGTGAGTGTTTGTATTACACTTCAATGTCCTCTCCTCTTGATCCTTCAATAAAGTTGAAAGCTGCTGATGGCAATCTACTTACAGACCCCACTCAATACAGAAAGCTAGTGGGGAAGTTGAACTTTCTTACCAATACAAAACTTGACATTGCTTATAGTGTTCAACATCTTGGCCAGTACATGCAAAATCCTAGAGACTCTCACCTTAAAGATACTATGCATGTACTTAGATATTTAAAGAGTGATCCTGGTCTGGGAATCTTCTTATCAAAAAGTGTAGACTACAGGTTGAGAGCCTTTTGAAATTCAGATTGGACAGCTTGCCCTGAGAATAGAAAATCAATTAGTGATTACATTGTACTACTTGGGGACAGTCCAATCAGTTGGCAGTCGAAGAAACAGTCTACTATGTCCTTATCTTCTGCAGAAGCAGAGTATAGATCTGCCAGAAAAGTGGTTGCAGAACTTGTTTGGTTGTCCAAGTTTCTCGAAGAATTAACTATGCCTTTAACTCTTCCCATTCTAGTCTACTGTGATAACCAAGCGGCCTTACACATTGCAAGAAATCTAGTATTTCATGAGCAGACAAAGCACATAGAAGTGGATTGCCATTTCGTTATGGACAAGCTAATAGAAGGGTTAATTTCCTTGCATTACATCCACACAGAAGAACAGTTGGCAGGCATCTTTACCAAGTCATTAACAGGAATCAAGCACTCCTCTTTACTTCGCAAGTTGGCAGTGAGTACCTCCCTTCCAACTTGAGGGGGGAGTGTTGAGATTAGGATTGTATTGTATTTAATTTATAGCCACATTTATTAGGAATGGCTATTACTGCAATCAGTCGGTTAAGTTGTTAGTAGTTAGTTAGTGGCAGTTAGATAGAACTTAGTTAGCGACAGCTGTATAACAATCTGTATAAGTAGGAGCACTATCATTTTTTTCCTTCTCAGTGAATGAAGATCATTTTTCTCAATTATGTCCAAATCCTCTCTTCTCGAAGCTTCTTCATTCTCTCCGAGCTCCATGAATCTCAACCATGGCAGCTGAGTTTTAAGTCAAATTCTTCCGCTAATTGCCAATTCTATTATAGGGTGTATTAGTAATACTTGGGTTACTTATGCTGGAATTATTTCTTATCGACTGTTTGGTTTGGTGTATTAAAAATAACATCCATTGCATAATATTTTTTGAAAAAAATATTTGCTTACAAAAATACCCTACTCATTCTTTGGAAGGGACTTGGAAAAGATTTTGAAAGGGCAGTTCTATCTTTATTTATGTTTATCCATGTATTAAAAACTATGGTATTGCCAATGTCATGGTTTGTTATGTATAAGAATAGTACTGAATATGGTGTATAGCAAACAACCCCTAAAAGGAAAGATAGAAGTCACACTCGCATTACAGTCTTTACAGGTTCAAAAATGTCAAACCTTAAGAAAATTTAATTAATTGTTTTTGACTGAATTACTCATATTTATTCATTAGTCTCAGCTATTACTACTTCTTGCTTTCGCGGGATTGATCTCTCCCCACATCTATTAGAGTAAAGGTAAAATTGGAAAAAAGAATTAATTTTCCTGCTTTTCTAAAATAAGTATATTAATTAGTAAACATGACAATTAGTAAAACAGGACGTAGGAAGTAATAAGATGACTTTATTAGTCAAAGATATTTTCATCAAATTCAGTATAAGAAGAATATATGTGTGAAATGAAATCATTTTATATGAACTTATAAGAAACCCATTGATATTGAAGGACTTGTAGAGAGACTTCACATACATCCACTTTTCTATAAATAGATTAACTTATGGAAAATAAGAGAGCCATTCAATGGAATTAACATACCTCCCCTGGTTGTAGTCGTTCTTACATCCGAATCAACAAGAATATAGCAAAGAAAAAGACATTTATATAGAAGAAATCCTAAAGAAGTAATTATATTGCCATTTTCTAATAGGGAAAAAATTAGTTAATGTTCCATTAAAGATTACAATTCAAACATGATAACATCATCCCGATAGGTTATCTTATATTTTAGAACCTAATTCTGTATTTTGAGGTCTCAAAAATCTCATTTTAGCCTTTCTCGATTTGCGTGCGCAGTCCAGGTGTTCTTCCGGAAGGCTTATATGTTAAAACTCATAAAAATAAGAATTTTTACCTCAGAAATTTATTTAAGTTGACTTCTTTCAATGTTTTGAGCAAACAGATCCGGGTCCATATTTTGACGGTCCCAGTGGGCCCGTATCGTAATTTGGGACCTCGGCGTATGTCCGAAATCAAATTCGGAGGTCCCTAGCCCGAGTTATTAATTTTTGTTGAAAATTAAAAGTTTGAAAGATTTATGATATTTAAGAATCGACTGATGTTTGGATTTATTGATACTGGGTCCGTATTTTAGTTTCGGAGCCCGGTACAAGTCCACTATAATATTTATGACTTGTATGTCGAATTTGGTGAGAAACGGAGTTGAATTGACGTAATTCGGATGTTCGGTTGCGAAAATAGAAGTTTTAAAGTCTTCTTTAAAATTTCCTTTGATTTGGTGTCCGATTCGTAGTTCTAGGCGTTATTTTAGTGTTTTGATCGCGCGAGCGAGTTCGTATGATGTTTTAGAACTTGTGTGCATGTTTGATTTGGAGCCCCGAGGGCTCGGGTGAGTTTTAGATAGGTTACGGGATGAATTGGACTTAGAAATATCTGATGTTTTTGCTGCAACTGGTTTTCTGGTGTGTTGTGCTTCGCGATCGCGAAAGGGATCTGGGTTGGGGGAGGAATACGAACACGAGACTCTGATTGCGAATGCGGAGCAATAGGGGGTTTGCTCTATGCGAATGTGACCCGTCACACACGAACGCGTTGCGTTAGCTAGGTTGGGCATGAGAGTTGAGGTTGCACTACGCGAACGCGAGTCTTGTCTCTAGAACGCGGAGGTCAGGGGGGCTAAACCTTCACGAACGTGTGTAGCCTCTCACGATCGCGTAAGCCTAACAGGCACTGCTCTTCACAAATGCATCAGGATTCACGCGAACGCGATGAATACGTGACGCCCAGTCATTCAAAATAGAACCAAAACGGAAATTTTGCCATTCCTTCAAAATTTCAAAACTAGAAGACCTAGAGGCGATTTTCCTAAAAGATTTGCTTCTCCAATTTGTTGGTAAGTGATTCTAACCTACTTTCTTTCAATTACACATTACATTTCATTAGTTTTCAATCTAAAATCTAGGATTTTCATGGTGGAAATTGGGAGTTTGGGTAGAATTAGGGATTTTTGTATAATTGGAATTTAGACCTTGAATTAAGGTCGGATTTCGAAACAAATTACATAATCGGGCTCGGGGGTGAATGGGTAAATGAATTTTTATCCGAATCTCGGGCTTTGACAAAGCAGGCCCGGGGTCGATTTTTTTACTTTTTGGGGAATAAATTGGGAAATCTAAATTTATACATTGTAATTGATTTCTTTAGCAATAATTGATATTATTGAGTTATTTGTGGATAGATACGAGTGGTTTGAATGTGGATTCTAGAGAAAAAGATGTGATTGAGCATTGAGTGGCCTTTGGAGTGAGGTAAGTGTTGTGTCTAACCTTGACTTGAGGGAAATAGGAACCCTCGGACTACGTGCTATGTGATTCCCATGTGAGCGGTGTATATGCGAGGTGACAAGTGCTTATACCTCACCGAATTATTTGTTTTCCCTGATTTACCACTTTTCCTTAATTATTTCCTTTCCTGCCTTAACTATTATATGCTGTAAATGCTTTCCATGCTTAATTTCTACTTGTTATTCAATATCTTATCTTGTTCACGGCGTTAGTTCTTCCATAGTTTCATGATTCCTTGCTATTTGCTTAAATTGACTTACTTGCACCTTTTAATTGTCAATTACTGGATTGGTCTCACTATGTAGTACTACTTGTGTAGATTTTCTGTATTGTACGAGGTTTCCATTTGGTTCAGTTAGGTATTTGTTGATCGTAAAGGTTATTGTGGTCTGAACTGTTGATTTGACTGTGCATTGAGTACATGGTACTGATATGGTGGGATCGGACTGCACGCTGTAATATGTGTAATAAGGGTGGATTGATGTGGTGGAATAAGGGTGAATTTATACTATACGGTGGGATCGGGTTGTACGCCGCAACAAGTGGAACAAGGGCAGATTGACATGGTGAAATAAGGGTGAATTATAATACTGATATTGAAATATGGTGGGATCGGGTTGCGCGCCGCATTATATATATATATATATATATTATTTATAGTAGTTGATATCGTTACGGTGAAATAAGGGAGGATTTTGTGTTGTATGGTGGGATCGGGTTGTGCGCCGCAACAACTTATATGTTTCCATTTGTTGAGCTGTGTTGGTTTTTTCGGTATTTGTATATGAATTATTAAAGATTGGTAAATCTGGACAACACTGGTTTATTCTTTAGGCTGTGGTTATTATTTTCAGTTAGCTGTTTAATTCTGTTCAGTATTCCCATTTTCTATCATTATTATATATTGCGTTAAGGTTGTAGTGTAGGTGACCCGCCTTAGCCTCATCACTACTTCGTCGAGGTTAGGCTCGGCACTTACCAGTATATGGGGTCGGTTGTACTGATACTATACTCTGCACACTGTGCAGATTTTGGAGTCGGTCCCAACGGCGGCTACTAAAGAGATCGGATTGGACAGTCTGCAGAGACTTGAGGTACATCTGCTCAGTGCCCGCAGCTCCTGAAGTCCCCGCCTTTATTTTTATTTAGTTGTGTATTTTCATTCAAACAACTTTGTATTTATTTCAGACGGTTATAGCTGATGTTTTTTACGGTTTTAGTTTCCGTATTTATATTTGGATTATTTCAATCAAATTAGTTCTTCTTCATTAATTGAATTTAAATTGTTAAAAAGGATAAATTGTTCTAACGTTGGCTTGCCTAGCAAGTGAAATGTTAGGCGTCATCACGGTTCCGACGGTGGGAATTTCGGGTCGTGGCAGTTGGTATCAGAGCACTAGGTTACATAGGTCTTACGAGTCACGAGCAAACTTAGTAGAGTATAGAGGATCGGTACGGAGACGTCTGTACTTATCTTCCGGAGGCTTTGGAGTTAGGAACAGTTTCACTTCTATTTTTCTCTATCGTGCAATTTTATTCTATCATTGCTAATTAGATCCTTCTATTCAGTTCTCTCGTAGATTGCGAGAACGCGTACCGCATCTTCAGCTGAGCAGAAGCCAGAGCCCTTAGTGGTAGCTCCTATGAGGGGAAGAGGTCGATGCCGAAGTCGTGCCAGAGGCCGAGGCAGGGGCAGAGCTCGAGCAACACCACCTGCAGTGGAGCCTCAGGTAGAGTTTGATGAGGAGGTTCCAGCCCAGGCTGTGCCTGTCGGACCAGCTCAGGTCCCGGAGGGATTCATTGCCACCCCAGTGCTTCAGGATGCTTTGGTCCGTTTGGTGGGCCTTATGGAGAGTGTGGCCCAGACTTACACATTCCCCATGGCACCAGCCGTCTCTCAGGCTGGAGGAGGAGCATAGACTCCTACTACTCACACTCCGTACCAGATGGCTCCTCAGTATCAGGCTCCAGCAGCTCATCTAGTCGGGGTAGTTCAGCCAGTTGTTGCGGCAAAAGTAAGTGATGGTTCAGCTATGTCTTCTAAGGATTTATGGAGATTGGATAGGTTTACCAAGCTCTTCCCAGTTCACTTCAGTGGTGCACCTTCAGAGGATCCCCAGGAGTATCTTGACAGTTGTCATGGGGTGCTACAGAACATGGGTATAGTGGAGACCAATGGGGTTGACTTTGCTACATTCCAGATGACTGTTCCGCTAAAAAATAGTTGAGGGATTATTTGTTGACCAGACTAGTTGGGTCGCCTGCTCTTACTTGGGACCAGTTCTCTCAGCTCTTCCTAGAGAAGTTTCTGCATATCACATTGAAAGAGGAGCATCACCGTCAGCTCGAGCGTCTCTAGCAGGGCAGTATGACTGTTACTCAGTATGAGACCCGTTTTGTGTATTTGGCCCGTCATGCTCTTCTTATGCTTCCCACCGAGAGAGAGAGGGTGAGGAGGTTTATTGACGGACTTGCTCAGCCTATCAGATTGTAGATGGCTAAGGAGACTAGGAGTGAGATTTCTTTTCAGGCGGTTTTCAATATCGCCAGGCGAGTCGAGATAGTTCTTACACAGCGAGATCAGGGGTCTGACAAGAGACCTCGTCACTCCGGTGGGTCCAACGGTGCCTCATCTGGAGGAAGGGGTACTTTTGGTAGGGGCCATCCTCCCAAGCCGTTTCATTTAGCACTTCAGGTATCCCATAGTGCTTCAGGGAGTCCTGGTCCTTATGTGCCTCATTCTGGACAGCCAGCCTATAGTGTACCACCAGCTCCTATCAGTGCACCTCCTATTCAGAGTTATTACCGTGGTCATCCGTCCCGTTCAGGTCAGTCTTAGTTTCCACAGCCACAGTACCAGGATGGATGTTTCGAGTGTGGTGGTTATGGGCATATGAGGAGGACCTGTCCGAGATTATTGGGCGTCCCGCCACAGCATCAGGGTTCCCGTGCATGGTTCCGGCACCAGTTGCTGCATCGCCTGCTCAGCCAACCAGAGACAGGGGTCAGGCAGTCAGAGGTGGAGGCCAGACTGTTAGAGGTGGAGGTCAGGCCGTAAGAGGTGGAGGCCAGCCAGCTAGAGGCATCCCAGGGACGTGGTTCAGAGTGGTGGGGCCCAGCCCCGATGTTATGCTTTTCCAGCCAGGCCTGAGGCTGAGTCATCCGATGCTATTATTACAGGTACTGTTTCAATTTGTAGTAGAGATGCTTCAGTTCTATTTGATCCGGGATCTACTTACTCCTATGTGTCATCCTATTTTGCTTCATATTTGGTTATGCCTCATGATTCTTTAAGTGCTCATGTGTATGTGTCCACACCTATGGGGGATGCTATTGTTGTAGATCGTGTTTATAGTTCGCGTGTGGTCATCATTGGGGGTCTTGAGACTCGTGTAGATCTTTTATTTCTCGACATGGTCGATTTTGATGTCATTTTAGGTATGGATTGGCTGTCACCTTATCATGCTATATTGGATTGTCATGCAAAGACGGTGACCTTAGCCTTGTCGGGGTTGCCTCGATTAGAGTGGAGAGGGACTCCTGGCCATTCTACCAGCAGGGTTATCTCTTATATAAAGGCTCGGCATATGGTCGAAAAAGGGTGTCTAGCATATTTGGCTTATGTCCGCGATTCCAGTGCAGAGGTTCCTTCCATGGATTTAGTACCAATTATTTGTGAGTTTCCATAGTTTTTTCCTGCAGACCTGCCGGGGATGCCACCTGATAGGGATATTGATTTCTGTATTGACTTGGCTCCATGCACCCAACCCATTTCCATTCCGCCATACCGTATGGCCCCGTCAGAGTTGAAAGAATTGAAGGAACAGTTGTAAGGTTTTCTTGATAAGGGCTTCATTAGACCTAGTTTCTCGCCCTGGGATGCACCTGTGTTGTTTGTGAAGAAGAAATATGGATCGATGAGGATGTGTATAGATTATCGGCAGTTGAACAAAGTCACCATCAAGAACAAGTATCCATTGCCGAGGATTGATAATTTATTTGATCAGCTTCAAGGTGCCAAGGTGTTTTCGAAGATTGATTTGAGATCTGGCTACCATCGGTTGAGGATTAGGGCATCTGATGTCCCTAAGACAGCTTTTCGGACTCGGTACGGGCATTATGAGTTTCTGGTGATATCCTTTGGGTTGACAAATGCCCCAGCAACATTCATGGATTTGATGAAGTGTTCAAGCCTTATTTGGACTCCTTTGTGATCATGTTTATTAATGATATCTTGATTTACTCCCGCAGTCGAGAAGAGCATGAGCAGCATCTCAGGATTGTACTTCAAACTCTGAGAGCCAGCCAATTGTATGCTAAATTTTCAAAGTGCAAGTTTTGGTTAGATTCAGTCACTTTCTTGGGGCACATTGTATCATCATAGGGAATTCAGGTAGATCCTAAGAAGATTGAGGCAGTTCAAAACTGGCCTAGACCCACTTCAGCTACCGAGATCAGGAGTTTCTTGGGTTTGGCGGGCTATTACTATCGATTTGTGGAGGGGTTTTCATCTATAGTAGTCCTATTGACCAGATTGACCCAGAAGAGTGCCACGTTCAAATGGTCATACGAGTGTGAGGCGATCTTTCAGAAGCTTCTTTAACTACAACGCCGGTGTTGGTGTTGCCCACAGGTTCAGGATCTTATACGGTATATTGTGATGTGCCCGTGTAGGGCTTGGTGCGGTATTGATGCAGGAGGGAAGGGTGATTGCATATGCATCGCGGCAGTTGAAGGTTCACGAGAAGAATTACCATGTCCATGACTTAGAGTTGGCAGCCATTATTCATGTGTTGAAGATTTGGAGGCACCATCTTTACGGCGTGTCGTGTGAGGTCTTCACGGACCATTGGAGCCTTCAGTATTTGTTCAAGCAAAAGGATCTCAATTTGAGGTAGAGGAGGTGGTTGGAGCTATTTAAAGATTATGATATCACCATCTTGTATCATCCCGGGAAGGCCAATGTGGTGGCCGACGCATTGAGTAGAAAGGCAGCGAGTATGGGCAACCTTGCGTTCATTCCAGTCGGTGAGAGGCCACTGGCATCATATGTTCAGACTTTGGCCAACCAGTTTGTGAGGTTGGATATTTTAGAGCCCAGCCATGTTCTAGCTTGTATAGTCGCTCGGTCTTCCTTGTTTGAGCGTATCAGAGGTCGACAGTATGACGAACCTCATTTGTTGCTCCTTAAGGACACAGTGCAGCACGGTGGTGCCAAACAGGTTACTATTGGAGATGACGGAGTCTTGAGGATGCAGGGTCGTGTCTGTGTGCCTAATGTGGATGGACTTCGTGAGTTGATTCTTGAGGAGGCCCATAGTTCCTGGTATTCTATTCACCCAGTCGCCGCCAAGATGTATCAGGACTTGCGGTAGCATTATTGGTGGAGGAGGATGAAGAAGGATATAGTTGCTTATGTAGCTCGGTGCCTGAATTGTCATCAAATGAAGTATGAGCATCAGAGACCCGGTAGTTTGCTTCAGCAGATAGAGATTCCTGAGTGAAAGTGGGAGCGTATCATTATGGACTTCGTTGTTGGACTCCCACGGACTCAGAGGAAGTTCGATGCCGTTTGGATCGTTATGGAAAGGATGACTAAGTCAGCGCATTTCATTCATATGGCAGTTACCTATTCTTCAGAGCGGTTGGTAGAGATTTACATCCGTGAGATCGTCCGTCTTCACGGTGTGCCCGTGTCTATCATTTTTGATTGAGGTACGCAGTTCACCTCGCACTTCTGGAGGGTAGTACAATGTGAGTTGGGCATGCGGGTTGAGTTGAGCACAACGTTTCATCCTCAGACGGACGGACAGTCCGAGCGCACTATTCAGATCTTGGAGGATATGCTTCGCGCATGTGTTATAGACTTCGGAGGATCGTGGGATCAGTTCTTTTCCCTTGCAGAGTTCGCCTACAACAACAACTATCAATCGAGCATTTAGATGGCTCCCTATGAGGTATTATACGGTAGGCAGTGCCGATCGCCAGTTGGGTGGTTCGAGCCGGGGGAGGCTCGGTTGTTGGGTACAGATCTAGTACAGGATGCCTTGGATAAGGTCAAGATTATTCAGGATCGACTTCGCACAACTCAGTCTAGGCAGAAGAGTTATGCCGACCGTAGAGTTCATGATGTTGCATTCATAGTCGGGGAGAGAGTGTTGCTCCAAGTATCACCATAAAGGGTGTCATGAGGTTCAGAAAGAAGGGCAAGTTGAGCCCTAGGTATATCGGACCTTTTGAGATTCTTGAGAGAGTGCGAGAGGTGGCTTACAGGCTTGGTTACCACCAGGGATATCATCAGTTCATCCGGTGTTCCATGTGTCCATGCTCTTAAAGTATCACGGCAATCCGTCTCACGTGTTAGATTTCACCTCTATCTAGTTGGACAAAGCTTTGACTTACGAGGAGGAGCCTGTGGCTATTCTAGCCCGGCAGGTTTGATAGCTGAGGTCTAAGAGTTATCTTTCAGTTAGAGTGCAGTGGAGAGGTCAGCCCATTGAGGCAGCTACTTGGGAGTCTGAGTCAGATTTGCAGAGTAGATATCCACATCTTTTCACCAGTTCAGGTACTTTCCTATTTCCGTTCGAGGACGAACAGTTGTTTTAGAGGTAGAGAATGTGATGACCCGATAGGTCATCTTATATTTTAGAACCTAATTTGTATTTCGAGGTCTCAGAAACCTTATTTTAGCCTTCCTCGATTTACGTGCGCAGTCCAGGTGTTCTTCCGGTAGGCTTATATGTTAAAAACTGATAAAATAAGAATTTTTTCCTTAGAAATTCATTTAAGTTGACTTCGATCAACGTTTTGAACAAACGGACCAGGATTCGTGTTTTGACGGTTCCGATAGGTCTGTATCATAATTTGTGACCTGGGCGTATGTCCGGAATCGAATTCGGAGGTCCTTAGCCCGAGTTATTGATTTTTGTTGAAAATTGAAAATTTGAAAGATTTATGATATTTAAGAATCGACTGATGTTTGGATTTATGATACCGGGTCCGTATTTTAGTTTCGGAGTCCGATACAGGTCCATTATAATATTTATGACTTGCCTGTCGAATTTGGTGAGAAACGGAGTTGAATTGATGTGATTCGGACGTTCGGTTGTGAAAATAGAAGTTTTAAAGTCTTCTTGAAACTTTTCTTTGATTTGGTGTCCGATTCGTAGTTCTAGGCGTTATTTTAGTATTTTGATCACGCGAGAGAGTTTGTATGATATTTTAGGACTTGTGTGCATGTTTGGTTTGGAGCCCCGAGGGCTCGGGTGAGTTTCAGATAGGTTACGGGGTGAATTGGACTTAGAAATATCTGATGTTTTTGCTGCAACTGGTTTTCTGGTGTGTTGTGCTTCGCGATCGCGAAGCCATTCTCGCCATCACGAAGGGCATCTGGGTTGGGGGAGGATTTTACACTACACGAACGCGAGACTATGGTCGCGAATGTGGAGAAATGGGGGGTTTGCTCTATGCGAACGCAACCCGTCACACGCGAACGCGTAGCGTTAGCTAGGCTAGGCAGGAGACTTGAGGTTACACTACATGAACGTAGGTCTTGTCTTGCGAACACGAAGGTCAGGGGGGCTAAACTTTCGCGAACGCGTGTAGCCTCTCGCGATCGCGTAAGCCTAACAGGCACTGCTCTTTGCGAACGCGTCAAGATTCATGCGAACGCGATGAATACCTGACCCCCAGTCATTCAAAATAGAACCAAAACGAGATTTTTGTTATTCCTTCAAAATTTCAAAACTAGAAGACCAAGAGGCGATTTTCCAAAAAGATTTTCTTCCCCAATTTGTTGATAAGTGATTCTAACCTACTTTCTTTCAATTACCCATTACATTTCATGAGTTTTCAACCTAAAATCTAGGATTTTCATGGTGGAAATTGGGGGTTTAGGTAGAATTAGAAATTTTTGTATAATTGGAATTTAGACCTCGAATTGAGGTCGGATTTCAAAACAAATTACATAATCGGGCTCGGGGGTGAATGGGTAAATGGATTTTGGTCCGAACTTGGAATTTTTACCAAGCGGGCCCGGGATTGATTTTTGACTTTTTGGCGGAAAGTTTGAGAAATCTAAATTTATGCATTGTAATTGATTCCTTTAGCAATAATTGATGCTATTGAGTAGTTTCTGGATAGATACGAGTGGTTTGGATGTGGATTCTAGAGGAAAAGTTGTGATTGAGCACTGAGTGTCCTTTGGAGCGAGGTAAGTGTTGTGTCTAACCTTAACTTGAGGAAATTAGGAACCCTCGGACTATGTGCTATGTGATTCCTATGTGAGAGGCATATATGCGAGATGACGAGTGCTTATACGCCGCCGAATTATCTGTTTTCCTTGATTTACCGCTTTTCCTTAATTATTTCCTTTCCTTTCTTAACTGTTATATGCTCCAAATGCTTTTCATGATTAATTGCTACTTGTTATTCAATATCTTCTCCTGTTCACAAATTAGTTCTTCCATAGTTTCATGATTCCCTACTATTTGCTTAAATTGACTTACTTGCACCTTCTAATTGTTAATTACTAGATTGGTCTCGCTGTGTAGTACTACTCGTGTTGATTTTCTATATTGTACGAGGTTTCCATTTGGTTCAGTTTGATATTTGTTGATCGTAAAGGTTATTGTGTTCTGGACTATTGATTTGACTGTGCATTGAGTACATGGTACTGATATGGTGGGATCGGGCTGTACGCCGCAGCATGTGTAATAAGGGTGGATTGATGTGGTGGAATAAGAGTGAATTTATTTTATACGGTGGGATCGGGTTGCACGCCGCAACAAGTGAAATAAGGGTGGATTGACATGGTGAAATAAGGGTGAATTATGATACTGATATTGACATATGGTGGGATCGGGTTGTGCACCGCAACATATATATATTACTTACTGTTGTTGATATCGTTACGGTGAAATAAGAGAGTATTTTGTGTTGTCTGGTGGGATCGGGTTGCGTGCCGCAACAACCTATATGTTTCCATTTCTTGAGTTGTGTTGGTTTTTCCGGTATTTGTATCTGAATTATTAAAGATTGGTAATTCTGGACGACTCTGGTTTATTCTTTAAGCTGTGGTTATTATTTTCAGTTGGCTGTTTAATTTTGTTCAGTATTCCCATTTTCTGTCATTATTATATACTGCGTTCAGGTTGTAGTATAGGTGACCCGCCTTAGCCTCGTCACTACTTCGTCGAGGTTAGGCTCGACACTTACCAGTACATGGGGTCGGTTATACTGATACTACACTCTGCATACTGTGCAGATTTTAGAGTCGGTCCCAGCGGCGGCTACTAGAGAGCTCGGATTGGACAGCCTGCGGAGACTTGAGGTACAGCTGCTCAACGCCCACAGCTCCTGAAGTCCCCGTCTTATTTTTATTTAACTGTGTATTTTCATTCAAACAGCTTTGTATTTATTTCAGACCCTTGTATGTATTAATCTAGCAGCTCGTGCACTTGTGACACCGGATTCAGGGATTTGTAGCAGATGTTTTTTACGATTTTAGTTTCCGCATTTATATTTAGATTATTGCAATTAAATCAGTTCTTTTTCATTAATTGAATTTAAATTGTTAAAAAGGATAAATTGTTCTAACGTTGACTTGACTAGAAAGTGAAATGTTAGGCGCCATCACGGTCCCGACGGTGAAAATTCCGGGTCGTGACACCTTGAACAACTCAGTGATGACAGAGTAGATGAGTCAGCCGTAAGATTCACGAAAGTTATATGACTTCTTAATCTGCTTTGAGCATTGATTATTGTCCATTTCAGTGTCACCTGCTTTTATCTATCTATTATTCATCTCTAAGATCAATAAGAAAGGGAGAGTCAGTTGATGATTATGCTATGTTCAAAAGGGGTTTTATCATCAGCCTTAAAGTAGATGCTTGATTGATGAGTCAGATATCTCCAATAACACTATTGTCCTTCATCATTTTGTATAAATGAAAATGGTTTCTTATACTAGAGATCCTGTGCTTCTTTCTTTGTTTTTCCTTAATATGGAAGTGGAATTATATTGAATGCTAGAATTGGATTATGTATTGAACATCGTATAAGAAATGACTGAAATTGTATACAAAAGTCTTGCAAATAAGTTGCTTATTACATATTTTGAGGAATCACATTTTATTGATTTAGCTTTGCTTCGTTCAATAAGTATCTGGAAAATTCTTGAGTTGCTTCTCTGGAACAGTTCTGCTCATTAATCAGCTAATCACCCGTTTTGGTGCAAGAGATACTTGTGGAGTTGTTTACTCTTGTTTCATTATCTATATTTTAACAGATTGTGAGTTGAAAGCTCAAGCAGGCAACATCTTCTGATGATTCCGCAATTCTCCAATCTATGGAGCCTTCAAGTAGATTGTAGAGACTCTTTAAAATCTATATCTCCAAGAAGTTAGTATAAATCAGCTTGTAAAATTTGAACTGTACATCTATCAACATGTAAAATTCAATTGTAAACAGCCATATTAAAGGGCCTGAACTGCTCACTATGTGGTTCAGGGAGAGTAAGGCAAATGTTAGGGAAATTTTCAATAAAGCTAGACAATTTGCAGCTTGTGTCCTCTTCTTTGATGAGCTTGATTCTATTGCATGCATAAACTTGAGAGAAGTCAAGGTAAAATGATATTCTGCCTTAATAGTTACCCTTGCCTTTTCCTCATTCGAATGTGATTAATGCTTATTTGCACTCGTTGAGGAAAATGATCCATCCAAATATCGTTACGCTCAAAAAAGTGATTAGGGAGAATGACATTTTATGCTTTGTGTTCGAATACATGGTATGTGGTGGTTCTTGACCATCTGTATTTGTTTTTATAAATCAGTTATATTTACTTATCTAACTCCATCTGGGCTTTTCTCAGAAGTGCAACTTATATCACCTTATGAAGGACAGGCCTAAACTTTTCTTAGAATCAGAAGTAAGAAACTGTTGCTTCCAAATATTTCAAGGTCTTGCATACGAGGATATTTTCATCGCGACCTTAAGCCAAGTGATCATGGCTAATTCTCTTTGAGTTAATTTGACCACATTTCCCTTTCAGAGTTGAAGTTCAAACTCTTTTTTTCTTATTTTGGATCTGAATTGCAGTCCTGACTTGCATTTTATGGCATTTCATCAGAATGTTTTTTCCAATTTTCCGGATTCTTATATGACATGTATCTATACTGTTGTACAAAGAACTTGTTGGTTTCAAAAGATACAATAAAATGTGCTGATTTTGGTCTTTCTCGAGAGATCAATTCTCAGCCCCCATATACAGAGCATAGTAATAATTATACATTCCTTCCTATTAGTTGTGTTTTAGGTAGTTTCTAAATCATTTAAAATTGGCTATGATAATTGGGTTCGGGCACAGCGCGGGCTAATCCAACTAGTATACCTGGCCGGCTATCAAGTGCTTCTCTGTTGTTTCATCAGAGCCCTTGGAGAAGTCAAGAGTCTTAAAATTGATAATGTTTACCAAATAAATATTTGCTCTCCTCCTACTTTCTCACTCCTTCCTTCTTATAACTAAACCTCTAGTCCATAACACTATTTGTATGCTTTTGTTGGCTTGCATTCTCAAATGGATGTGTTGTTTTCCTATTTCTACACTTTTGAAGTTTGGATTTCACTATTCCAACCCGTTTTCTGACAATCAGAAAATCTAATTCAAATGCAACAGAAATTTGGCGTTCTGTTGTACCATATAGGAGATCATCAAGTGGTTGCCCTTGGTTCTGATTTGCAGGCTACTTTCTCCGCTTGTTGAAAAGTTTTAGCCAATGCAGTCAAACAACAAAGATCTGCTTCATTTGGAGGCTGAAGCCTCGCCCTTGGAGTCAAAACTTCTCTTCTGCAATAGAGATGCCGGAATTCAATCCCAAAATTTGAAACCTGATGAGAAGCCCGACATCTCTTTTGTGCCCAAAAGCCAAATTCTATGAAGGATCAAGGATTTCTTGGGAGTCCTTTCTTAAGATAATAAAAACCTGGAGCTTGCTACTAAGAACAATCCTCAGAAATATGATATTGAAGCTCTTACCGGTGAAGAATTTGAATACATAGAGATGGACTTAATGTTGGGTGTCGCGGAGCTTCACACACAGGAGGTTGTGTCAGCCGCTGAATCCGCAATAGCAGGTTACCAACCCGTAATCAATCTGGCTACCAGTGATAATGATACAGACAAAAGTGATGAGGATGAACTTTTTGATTGCAGCAGCGACGAAAGTTCTGATGATGAAGTGGAGCTTCTGCTGTGGGACAAGAAAAGGATTCTTCTAAGAAAGCAGTGAAGAGGAAGCGACAGTCAGAAAACCAGGCTAAATATAGTTGAGCTATCTTAGGCTAATTAGAGCTGTTATTTGTGAGAAATTCAGAAGATAGTAGCAAGTATGCTTCTCTACGATGCTCCTATAAATCTTCTTGTTACATTTGAGGTTGCTTTAGTTCTATCCTCTTATCTCTCGAAATGGTAGTTTTGTTTCACTATCCAATAGTAACACATTTTTTATTTTTAACGAAGATATTTGGCTTCTCCACCAAACCTTCAAAATGCTTGATCTAACGAGTATTTTGTGGTTTTCTAAAAGTTAAAGTGCCAGGCCAAATTGTATTTTGGTCCAAGAACAACCTCAACAGGTTTGGATAAAACTAACACAAGAGCACTGCCAAAAACTGTGAATTCAGATCTTTCTGCTTGTGTAACAGATTCTTGCGACAATTTGATTTATTTGTTTCATAAGAAGAATTATGTTTCAATCACCTGAAAAAAAGATTTTTCACTTTGTTACAATTTTTTTTTCAACCGAATTATCAGAAAATATTTCATTTTTTTGCAAAGTTAACATCAATATATAAGAGGTTGATATCTTTTGACTACGTTAGGGCATTGTAGCTATTTAACAGAAAATGTGCTAATTATTCAGTTTTGCTCCTATTCAAATACGTAATTACTTATTTATAAAGAGTTTAAGTCCTGTACATTGTATTTTATGCTTGTTAGCCACTTGGGCTTAAGCACAACAAAACTCTATTCAGGCAACATGTGCCATATGGAGACTATCGGATATTTCTTATTTCCAGCAAGTATGCTTCCATTATGGAGCAGGACATTTTAAGGTGATTCTTGGTGACTGTTTGAACTTGATAGATCTAGTCGTGCTCTTATTGGCTAGACTACATGATGAGACTTTGGAATTGCTGAATTTTGAAGGGGAACAAGAAGGTCGCAGATGCAAGTTTGGAGGTCTTTTTCTTATCAGGTTGCTCCATGGGATCAAATGAGAGTGTTATTTTTCTTAAAAGGTTGCGAGAGAATCTACTAGGTTTAAATCTCCATTACTGCTCCGTCATTTGCAGCACAACTTGTTTTAAGGAAGCCTGGTTGGAACATGCTCAACACTTATTTGAAGTAATAGGTAAACATAATGGCATTCAATTTTCAGCAGTTCACTGTATTTTCATAGTTTATTTCTCTGACGGAGCAGCCGAGCGACAAAACTATACCAGTCTATTTGCTAAAGAGGTTGATCGGGTTGCATGGGAAAGAAACACATTTGTAAAAGATGCTACAAATATAGTAAAGAGGTTAAGTGGTGTTGCCCCTGGATATAGAATCTTTGATTCATATATCGTCCAAACAAATAAAGATTTGACACCATGGGTTCTTTTGGAAGGTGACCTTGTTTTGATTCTCGTACCGTGTACAAAGATTCCTTGTTGCCAGGATGTCAAGGGTGCAGTGAGACATTGGGCCATTAACATGGATTATGGAGTTCTAGCTTCAGATGCAGAGGCCTCAGCTAGTATCATATCTGGATGGGTCAGTTCTACACATGCTATTTTGGTTGTCTCAAAAACTTATGGTATGAAACCTGCTGCTATGAGAAAAGAACACCGGAAATTTGTAAAAATTCAACGTGCTTGTACCATACTGGCAGCAGCCCTATTTTACAATATGGTACTCTGAAGGACTTCACTGAGTTTTGGAATGCTTTAAAATTTGTATACCAAAATGCAGGCATGATTTATCTCTGTGTTGCAATTTCGAAGAAGAGTTTGGCTCAATTGCAATGTCAACAACCTATCATTCAATATCTTCTCTTAAAGAACTTTTGCCTAGAATTGGAGCTTCATTAGTTCTATTATGTTACACGAGCAGTTGCTACAAGGATACAAGTGCAAACTTTAGCTATGTGAATTTAACAAGAGTATCAGATAGCTACACTGATGGTGGCAAATTTCGATGGTGTGGTGGAAAATGTGGGTTTCGAGACAAAAAATTGTTCTCAGTATTGGTTTGTTTTTTGGAATTAATAGAGGATAATTTTGGTTTAATATCCATGGAAGGGATTAAAAAGAGAGCAGTTACAATGTGCGCTCAAAACTGCAGTGATGGTGATCTTAGCTTCTCAGTTGATTGTTCTAGTACTCACCTTGTCATTTACAGTACAGTACAGTGCTGCCTCTTTATGATTGGTTTCGACACTTAGATAATCTTGCCATCTACAAGCAAATTAGTTATCAAGATTCTACCACCAAAGGCAATGGAACCTTATTTTGATGATAAAAATGTGTCAAGTACATTGGTCTCAGTGTCACCAAGAAGAAAGTATGTCCTTCAAGCACATCACATTTGCTCTTCCAAGGAAATACAAAGTGCCAACATTCCACTTTTATGCTTTATTTACTAGCTGCATCTTACAGATATATGGATACAAGGTCGTGCTAGTTTTCTTAGTTGTATTAATTTTATATTTTGGTCATTAGTTTGCTTATTGTTAAGACCAAATACATCCACAGCCCCTCTAACGTGATTTTTAGTTCAAACTAATGCCAAATTGTCCACCATCTACTATTAACTAGCAACACGACCACTTCGAAGTTCTGTTTTCCATTCGCAGACTATCTCAGTAAATTGTTGAGAAGTACGGGTAACATATAAGTCTTAGAATTTTATCATAGACCACAATAAAAATTGAGGACAAAGACAAAAGACAAACATGGCAATTACATCGCGGATTTCATTAGGTGATAAATGTTGTGTTATTGTGGCATGATCTTGTAAGATCAATGCAGAGCATTTGAATTATATTTGTGTGAGCATAACAATAAACTCAATAATTTGTCACCAAAATTGCAAGTTAGCTTTTTTGGTCCATTTTTTGATGTCTTACATAGGTTAAGCTTCAATTGTATATTATCTACCTCCGTTGCCAAGAATGAAAATTGACGGAGATTCTGGACTTCCTCTTTGTTTTTCAGAAGTTCTCAAAATTTTCTCTGAACACAATGATCTCACAAGCTTGTTCAAAAATATCTCTATTTCGATAGCTGAACTTCCTCTTTCTTTTTCTTTTGTTAAAAAATGGAGTAATGGAAGAAAATAATAATATGTCTGTATACGGTAAAAACTGATTAGTCCTTCGTACGAACTAGTTTAAATGGTAATACATTGGATCGGAGAAGCGTTTTCATAGTATCAGGTTAAGGTCCGAAGTCAGGTCACCAAGCTTCGAGCCCTCGGATCGATTACTGTCGAGCTCGATGTCATTACCGCACTCCCAAGTCGAACTATGATGCAAAGTGAAGTTATCGAGCTTATGAGGCAGAGACCGACCAACACTGACCCCGAATCAATACAAGGATCCGAGTCAGAATCGAGCT
>AWOL01S0050670.1:0-13800 GCA_000715115.1 Nicotiana otophora
ATTAATTTTAATAGAGTAGTGGCTATTTTTGCTCAACATTAGAATTGGTGGATAAAAAATAAATACCACCTTATTTAGTGGCTACCACACGCCATTTTTACTCGTTCTTTTGCATTTTAGGGCTAAAAAACTGAAATTTGGACTGATCTCTAAATTTACGTGTTCTATAGCTCACGCCATCTGTATGCATCTGCTACCGGATCCGAATCGCCTAAATTTTGTGGGGCTATAAAAATGACCTAATGAACAATAGTCATGGCTTTGGCATGACCGTTCCTCGTTTTTTGACATTTTAGGGCCAAAAGACTAGAATTCGGGCCGATTTTTAAATTTTCGAATGCTATACTCTACGCCATCTGCATAAATCCGGGCTACTGGANTGAGCTACTGGATCGAATCCCCTAATAGTTTGCGTGGCCATCATAACTGACTTAATAAACAGTAGTCATAGTTTCGGCTTAAACGTTCCTCTTTTTTTGGCATTTTAGGGCCAAAGAACTTGAAGTTAGGTGGATTTCAAACTTTTCGTGTGCTATAGTCCATGTCATCTGCATGAATCCAGGCTACTAGATTCGATTCATCTAAAATTTTGTGTGGCCATAAAAATAACCTAATGAACAATAGTCATGGCTTTGGTATGACTGTTATTCGTTTTTGGCATTTTTAGGTCAAAATGTTAGTATTCTGGCCGATTTCTAAATTTTCGTGTACTACAGTCTACACCATCAGCATAAATCCGGGCTACCACATCCGAATCGCCTAAAATTTTATGGGGCCATAAAAAATGACCTAATGAACAATAGTCATGGCTTCGGTATGATTGTTCCTCATTTTTTGGCAGTTTAGGGCCAAATAATTAGAATTCGGGCCGATTTCTAAATTTTCGTGTGCTATAGTTAGCGTCATCCGCATGAATCTGGGCTTCCGAATACGAATCTCTTAAAATTTTGCGGNTAGGGCCAAAAGACTAGAATTCGGGCCGATTTTTAAATTTTCGAATGCTATACTCTACGCCATCTGCATAAATCCGGGCTACTGGATCGAATCCCCTAATAGTTTGCGTGGCCATCATAACTGACCTAATAAACAGTAGTCATAGTTTCGGCTTAAACGTTCCTCTTTTTTTGGCATTTTAGGGCCAAAGAACTTGAAGTTAGGTGGATTTCAAACTTTTCGTGTGCTATAGTCCATGTCATCTGCATGAATCCAGGCTACTAGATTCGATTCATCTAAAATTTTGTGTGGCCATAAAAATAACCTAATAAATAATAGTCATGGCTTTGGTATGACTGTTATTCATTTTTGGCATTTTTAGGTCAAAATGTTAGTATTCAGGCCGATTTCTAAATTTTCGTGTGCTACAGTCTACACCATCAGCATAAATCCGGGCTACCGCATCCGGATCGTCTAAAATTTTACGGGGCCATAAAAAATGACCTAATGAACAATAGTCATGGCTTCGGTATGATTGTTCCTTATTTTTTGGCAGTTTAGGGCCAAATAATTAGAATTCGGGCCGATTTCTAAATTTTCGTGTGCTATAGTTAGCGCCATCCGCATGAATCTGGGCTTCCGAATACGAATCTCTTAAAATTTTGCGGTGGCTTCGGCATGACAGTTCCTCGTGTTTTGGTATTTTAGGGCCACAAATTTGGAATTCAAGCCGATTTTCAAATTTTCGTGCGTTATAGTTAGTGTTTTAAAAGGTGTGGGCATAAGGCGAGGTATTTTACATATGTTTCAGTGAGGCGTAAGCCTCGAGGCACGGGCGTAAGCCCCATGAGTATTTAATTTTAATATTTTATAAAATAATATAATTGCAGTAAATATTTATAAACATGTCAAATAGCTTAAAAATTGAAGAAAACTGTGTGTGTGTGTGTGTGTGTGTATGTGCTCCATCCCCATAAAAAACTAGTCAAAATAATCTATTATACAATACTTACAAGCACAAATAATTTGAGTCAAAAAGAATAAAATTTTCTACATGGAGAAACAAAAATGATGACTAACCTGCAATTTGAACTTTGAACTTGCTACTATGTAGGAGAATGAAGTTCTTTTTGTATTTGTAAAAAAAATTAAAGATTCGTTACTTTTGGGAGATATTAGCATACTAGCGGATAAGATAAATAATTGAAAAATACCATAAATTAGGGATTTAATCAATTAAAAAAGGGTCTTCACATTTATATTTAATACATTTCAGTTCCTTTTTAAAACTTTTGAGTAATTACAAGCTGATTTTTGAGAATTTGGGTATTATATGAAGGACTTATTCAGCAAATTTTGTTTTAATTTGAAAAAGTCTTTGGGGCTTATGCCTCACTAAAAAATTATGCCTCAAACGCTCGGGCATACGCTCTGAATTGCTGGGTGTACACCTCTTGAGACTTTCTCCCCACACCATCGCATTGGGGCATTTTTGGTGCACTCGCCCCGAAAACGCCTTTTAAAACACTAGTTATATTCTATGCCATCTGCATGAATCTGGGCTACCAGAACCAAATCATTTAAATTTATATGGGACCATCTAAAATGACCTAATGAACAATAGTCATAATTTCGGCATGAACATTCCTTTTTGTTTTTGGCATTTTAGGGCCAAAAACTAGAATTCGACCCGATTTTCATATTTTCGTGTGCTATATATAGTCCATGCCATCTTCATGAATCGGGACTATCGGATTCGAATCGCCTAAAATTTTACGGATAAAAAATGACCTAATGAATAATAATCATGCCCGGTCTTTTCTTGTTTTTTGGTATTTTAAGGTCAAAAAACTAGAATTCGGACCGATTTTCATATTTTCTTGTGCTATAGTCAATACCATTTTCATGAATCCGGGCTACTGGATCCAAATCGCCTAAAATTTTGCGCAGCCATTAAAAAAATGACCTAATGAACAATAGTCATGGCTTCAGCACGAGTGTTCCTCATTTTTTAGCATTTAAGGATTAAAAAAAATTAGAATTCTGGCCGGTTTCTAAATTTTCGCGCGCTATAGTCCTCGCTATCTGCATGAACATGGGCTATCAGATTCTAATCGCCTTAAATTTTGTGGGCCGTCAAAAATTGACCTAATGAACAATAGTCATGGCTTCAGCACGAGTGTTCCTCATTTTTTAGCATTTAAGGATTAAAAAAAATTAGAATTCTGGCCGGTTTCTAAATTTTCGCGCGCTATAGTCCTCGCTATCTGCATGAACATGGGCTATCAGATTCTAATCGCCTTAAATTTTGTGGGCCGTCAAAAATTGACCTAATGAACAATAGTCATGGCTTCGGCATGACCGTTCCTCGTCTTTTTGTACTTTAGGGCTAAAAACTAGAATTTGGGTCGATTTCCAAATTTGCATGTTCTATTAGGTTCACACCATCTGCATGAATCTGCTACCAGATCCGAATCGCCAAAAATGTTGCGGGACTATCAAAAATGACCTAATAAACAATAGTTATATCTTCGGCATGACCGTTCCTCGTTTTTTGGTATTTTAGGGCCAAAAAATTAGAATTCGGGCCGATTTTTAAATTTTCGTGTGCTGCCATCTGCATAAATCTGGGCTACCAGATTAATTCACCAAATATTTTGCGGGACCATCAAAACTGACTTAATGAACAACACTCATAGCTTCGGCATGAACGTTCCTCATGTTTTGGCATTTTAGGGCCAAAGATCTTGAATTTAGATCGATTTCTAATTTTTCGTGTGTTATAGTCCACGCCATCTGCATGAATTCGGGCTACCGGATCCAATTCACCTAAAATCGTGCGTGGACACAAAAAATGACCTTATGAACAATAGTCATGGTTTCAGCATGACCTTTCCTCCTGTTTTGGCATTTGTTGGCCAAAGTATTAAAATTCGGACTGAATTTCAAATTTTCGTGGGGTGATGAAGCCTCCCTAGGCTGCCTCCCTTGTTGTTATTTTTTTTCGCATCAGTTACCTTATATCTTGTTTGGTCAAGCTTCTAAAAACCGCTTATTTTAAGAGGCGCTTTTGAGAAAAGCGCTTTTCAGAAAAATACTTTTTGTGAGAAGTAGTTTGTGTTTGACTAATTAACTTAAAAATCTTTTTTGAGCAACAATTAGGGTCTCATCAAGCTTTTAAAAAGTGTTTCTAAGTGTATTTTTCTCAAAAGTGCTTTTCAAAAAAGTGTTTTTCGAGAGAAGTTACTTTTTTCTGTTTTTACAAAAATGCTTGTGTTTCTACTTAGAAGCACTTTTTTTCTTCAAAAAGCTTGATCAAACATCTTAATTTTGGCAAAAAATACTTTTGACTAAAAAAAATATTTTTGGCCAAAAAATAAACTTGGCCAAATAGGCTATTATTATATCGCTGTTGTTACTATTTTTTTTATGTTTACTTGAGCCGAGTATCTTCGGGAACAATCTCTTTGTGCGTGCCTGCACACCACACCCTTCAAACCCTTCTTGTATAATTTTACTAGATATGTTATTATTGTTATATAATCGTGTGTAAATAGTGTGTAAGTGAAAATTTTCAAGAGGTCAAATTCAACCCCTTTTTTTTCACTAAACAATTTCACCCCTTTGGCTGTATGACAGCTGCACCCTGCAGATGTTCTACAAAAAATTAATGCAGATGAAGCTAATTTTCTAGTCATTCTGAAACTAGGGAGGCATGAGATCATCAAAATTGGTACTCATGCTAAGTCCTTCTTTCCTTTTCCAATGCTTATTTAGCTATATGTGCATTTTGGGGTGCGTGACTGACATCACTTTACTGAATCCTATGTTGAATCTATTCCAGAAATTCTGGAAAAATCTGACATTAATCAGTCAAGATTCAATTTTCTGGTTTTAGCAGAAATTTTGGACTGCCTTTTATGTAATTGGTGTACGTTAGGATTAGTACAAGCTGTGAGAAATTTTAGGTCAGTAGTTATGGGTAAAGATTTATTTGGTAATTTTAAATGATAGTTCGCATTAATTTGAATATATTATTTGTTATAATAAATTGGAATCAAGGTAGTGCTTCTCCATTCGTCGGGCATGCTACCACTTCATAGTGTAGCATTAAATAGCTTGGTAAGCCGTCCTACTCCAACCTTTCCAAGACACTTCTAAATTATGAGGATTAATATTTTCCAAGACAACTTTTTGCTAATTGACGAAACCAACGAGAGTGTAAACCAAAAGTTTGAACTATGCTGAAGCACTCTAGAGTAAGAGTTTTTGGATACATAGAAGTAAGATTGAATGTATGTATTGCAAGTTTAGTCGGCATAAGAAGAGTGAAGTTGAGGTGGGATTAGACTGGATTGTGATGCCTAAATGCTAATAATTCAGATATCTAGGCTCGTTGTACAATAGCTGCAGCTGAGGCCAATTTTCTGGTCATTGGTTTGACCTCCAATGTATCTGAACCATGAGAGGCCTGAGATGATCAAAGTTGGAACTGATGTTAAGAGCTTTTCACCTTTTCAAAGGCTGTTTTGCTAGAAACTGCATTTGGGGCACGTGACATCACTTTACCGAATCTTATATTGGGTCCATTCCGTGAGTTCTGGAAAACTATGGCATTTGTCCAGGTTATATAGAATGAATCACTAATGTAGAGTTCAACAGCACTTGGATCTGTTGCGTCATTAACCTTTGACGGTCATTATTTAACGGAAATGATATGAGAAAGCTTTTTGTCAGGGGCCGAAAAAAGTGGCTTCTTGAACTTAAAAGGCGACCATTTTCTCCATTTCAGCAAGAAATGCACTTCAAATTTTTCAGTTGTATTTAGCTACATAGACAGAGATATATAGTGGGGTGTCAGTAAATTAGTCATAGATACATCCTATTGGTTTTTCTCAGAGCATTGGAGGAAGGAAAATCAAACTGGTTGAATCTGAAGTGGGGTTTGATTGATCTTGGAATATTGGGTTGAAATGGATAATACAACAGCATCAGCTCAAGGACCATCATCACCAGCTGAGGCAGGGCATGCTCAATTAAAGCAGGAGATGTCTAAGCTCACGATTTCTGATGATCCCAGATCACAGAGACAAAGGTCCCGTTCAATCTCCCCACAACAGCGGCCTTGTTGTAGGGCTGGTGGTGGTTTTGATGGTGGTGCTGTCGCTGTTTGGAAGAGAGGGCCAACTTATTTCAGTCATTTGTCACCATTGGGAAGAGAGAGTAGTAGTAAAGGCGAGGGTGACAGCAGTAATGGTGGTGGCCATGCTGCAGTGAAGTTTACTGATAGACACTATTTGAATATATTACAGTCAATGGGACAAGCATTGCATATATTTGATGTCAACTATCGTATAAATTACTGGTGAGTAATTGAAGTAGACTTCGTATCTTTTGCCTTTTCACTTTTCTTTTGTTCATTCGGACTTGGGAGAGAAAAGAAGTGGCTGGGAGAGATTGCGTTTGTGTCTAAAATTAGCTGAGTTTGCTTTTTAGTTAGACTATGACTGCTATTTATCACGTTTGTTCAATTTAACATAGGAGTGTAAGTTGAGCCATTGTTAGACCTTGATTGGTGTTTGTCATGTTTTTCAATGTTATTAATTTAGGAGTGTAATTTGAGCCATTGTTGCACAGGAATCGATCTGCTGAACGACTATATGGTTATTCTGCTGAAGAAGCTCTTGGACAAGATCCCGTTCAGCTCTTAGCATATGCTCAGGATTATGCTGATGCTAATAACATTGTACAACTAGTGATGAAAAGGGTGAGTGTTGGTCTGGACTGTTTCCAGTTAAGAATAAGCGAGGGGATAGATTCCTAGTCATTGCTACCACTACCCCTTTTTATGACGATGATGGTACTTTTGTCGGTGTTATTTCTGTATCGAGTAATGCGAGGGATTTCCAAGAAACAGGGTTTGCATCAATGGAAGTGAAGCAATTGGAACCTGATGCAAGATTTAGAGCCAGAACCCTTGCTTCTTCCAAACTTGGACTTGATCCCCAGCAGCCCCTGCAAGTTACCATTGCCTCCAAAATTTCTAATTTGGTTAGTACTCACTTTGTTTGGATAGTTGCCTGGTTTTCTTTTAGTTCTCTTTACTGTCTGTATACAACGGTAGGCATATGCTAATATGACGAAATCTCATAACAGGCCTCAAAGGTGAGCAACAAGGTTAAGTCAAAAATAAGGACAGGAGAGAGCAGCGTGCATCATGAAGGTGGAAGTGGAGATAGTCATTACTTGAGCCGTGCATTTGCTGGGGCTGCTCTCTAAGATCACTGGGAGGATGCAAATTCCATTGGAGCGCGTACGCGTTTGGGAGATGTTCACACTTCTCCCTTTGGATTATTCTCCAATCTTGCAAAAGAGGAACATTCTCCGGGGAAACACTCAAGCTATTCTGGGGATGAGAGTGAGGGAAAACAAGGGATTTGTAAGGCTATCACCTTGAAGGCAGAGGCATGGATGGCGAAGAAGAGCTTACCATGGCCATGGAAAGGCAACAAGCGAGATGCGTCAGAGACAGGGAGTACGAGATTTGTACAGGCTTGACTAAACATTGACCATGAAAATGAGTTTAATTACAGTAACAGTTATAATGCATTAATACCAGACAATCAGTTCATTGATGCTAACTGGACAACCACCAATGAAGCTTCGGGATCCTGGTCTACTTCATTTGATGTCAACAGCACAAGCAGTACTAGTAACTTCGGAAGCACCAGCAGTAGTGATGTTAATAAGGTGGACATGGATACTGACTGCCCAGATTACGAAATCTTGTGGGAGGACTTAACAATTGGAGAACATATTGGAGAAGGTGCGTGAAATTCCTTTTACAGGTTAAATTGTCAAAGACAAGTCTATCAGTTACTCCAAACTTGATCATAGAATTTTTGGAATCAAGCTTGTGCTTATGGCGTGGTACCGCAATGGCTAAATTCTGGCCTCTTGGTCCTATCATATGGATGATGTCTAAGCCTACTCTAGACCAGTATTTGTGTTGTTAATTACATGAGGTTTCTGACACTCATCTTTCTAATCAACGCTTGAAGACTAGATCTTACTGGTTATTTTTCTAGAGGGTCGCATAGTGGTTGATGTTGGTGCTGGTAGTGGCATTTTGTCATTATTTGCAGCTCAGATGATCTGTTTGTGCCAATGCATCTTGTGCTTTTCGATGAACGATATCAACCATAGCACAGCCATTTATGCTGATATCTCTACTCTACATCTTTTCTTTTTCCAACCTCTCTTCACACCCAAAAAACCTCATAGGCTGGTGCAAAGCATGTTTATGCCATAGAAGCTTCTGAAATGGCCGAATATGCCAGAAAACTGATTGCTGGAAATCCATCACTGAATGAAAGAATTACAGCAAGTGTTCTTTTACTTGTTTAAGCTGACTCCACTTAGTATGGGATTGAGGTGTTTTTGATTTATTGATCGTTCTCTTGTTTTTTTCCGGTGTCTTTTCCAATGCTATCCGACATATTCATATAGTATCTTGGTAGTGCTTCTTCTGCGTTTTTGTTAATGTTTCATCTATGGATGCTTAGGTAATCATAGGAAAGGTTGAAGATGTAGAGTTGCCTGAGAAAGCTGATATTTTGATCTCTGAGCCAATGGGTAAGCCTGTCTAATTAGTCTCATTTTTAATTTATTATTTGATCATGTTAACTTCTAAGATGGAGCATTGCGTATACTTTGGTCGTGGTGCAAGTTTGCTAGAACTTTAGGTCATCCTCCTGGATTGACGACTAAAGTTCTTCATGAAACATCACTATAGCTATATCAGTGTTAATTATTTGATTTTCAAGAACCTATACTATTAAAGACGGAGAGTATATGGAAGATTAAGACAATGACAACATCTGATCTGATGAATGCTTTGCTATCTGTGGACCAAACAGAAGTGAAGAGAAGATCCATTTTGCCTATGTGCTAGGAACATTTCCGATTGCCTATAAAAACTGAGAGCATAAAACACAAATATACATGTTCAGTAGCCAATACACATCCTAATAACTAACTTCCACACGTAGTACAAATTGAGTTGCATTTTAAATTTGTATTGCCTGATTGTCCACTATTTTCCACGCTAGCCCTGGCAACTTTTGGCTTTGAATCACTTTAATTTTCCTCATCTTCTCAACTGACCTGGTATGCAACTTTACTGTTTCGTCCAACTCAGTGAAACACAGTATCGCCCATCTTTCCAAGAATTGGTGGAGAAACTTAACGATCTGCAGAGGGAGTATGTTATTCAATCCCAGACAGCAAGTAGCACTGCAGGACGTAGCAGCCATAAGGAACAGTAAATACAGAAAGCGCTTGTGCTTCAGGTTCATCCTCAGATTGCTAGCAGATGCATTTTTGCTAACTCTTCAAGATTTTATGGCTGTCACATGAAAGTTGGCCAGTCAGAGCTCACAAGCTGCTCGTGTAGTCCGATCCTAAGTTCAGAGGGCTGTTCGTGCTGGCGCGTTCTGTTTGTCTTATCGGGTAAATTGGGTAACGATTCAAATGCCATTTTGTGGTGCCCTTCCATTAACTGTTCTTCTACATTAGACCGAATTTCTTTTTTCTATACGATTGAAACGTGCCGTCTTTGAATTTCAGGCACACATTTGATCTGAAGAGATTGAAGCACTGTATCAAGTGAAGGCTGAAGACTCTAAATAACAACAGCCAGAAAGTTGCTTGCTCTCTAAAAAGTGTTTTATTAGCCATTTGTTGTGATCATTCTTCATGTTTTAGACTAGTATTTTGTACTCCCAAGTGGTTGCTAAGCATTTTTTTTAAGTTTGTTATAAGAGACTACTCCTGTATATATAGCTTGTTCATTCCCTGTGAGGTGCTCTTTTTGGATTGAATTATCTTGTTATGTACTTGTTACACAAATTGTTTCAAAAGACTTACAAGTGAAGCCTGTTTATTACTCTCTTCGTTTCAATTTATATGATGTAGTTTGACTTGACACAAAGTTTAAGAAACAAAAGAAGACTTTTGAACTATGTGGTGCTAAAAGCTTGAGGGCAAAAGTTTTGTGGGGTCACGATATTTGTATGGTTATAAAAGCTTCTTAGGGTAAACTGAGTAAAATAAAAAGTTTTTAAAGTTAAAGTATTTCTAAATACAAAAATGTGTCATTTTTTTGGAACAGACTAATAAGAAAAATGTGTCATTTAAATTGAAAGAGAGGGAGTAGTTAAGCGTGAATAGATATTTGGAATAATAATTAGAGTTTTAACTTAAATACAATGACTGCAAAATTTTATATACTATCAGGTATCAGGTCATTTAAAAGCTAATTACTTGTATTGTTTATCTTATGCATGAGTTTGTAACCTCAAAAATAAGGTAGTAATGTGTTACAAAAGATTAACTATTCTTAACAGTAGCGATATATTTTTGCATTGTTAGTTCATATGCGTTTATTATGGGATAATTAACCGAGTGATTTTGGGAACGAGCAGCTGTTAATTTCCTACACCGGAAACTAAACGAATAATTTTGGGAACTTGATTCACTAGAATTCTTACAATGACTATTAAAAATTTCAGATTGACACAGATTGATAGAAAAACGTTACATTACCATTACAATAGGAAATGATTAGAGTTAAAAATATACATTAAAACAGTAATACAGGTTAATAAATCAAGAGGAAAGGACTACTAGTACAATTTGTCTTGAAAAAACTTATTTACGAAACAATTATACATACACAATGAGAGGCCCCAAAACAATAAACAAACCAAGAAAAAACATATGATAGCATCTTTTTCAATCACTTAGAACTTAATGGTTAAAAGTCTCTAAAACCCCACCAAATATAGGCAAATAAGGTGTCATAATTATAATAGTGAACTCCAAAATATTGTTTGTTCTGAAGCTTGTCTTAAACAAATTTCACTATAGAATAGAATGGAAAAGTTAGAGGTCATATAAAACGAGATCAAGAATTCAATTGTTGAAGCACACTTTGGATTAAAGCTCAAGCAGTCAAAGTTGTGAGGATCCGAAAGTTGAACCAAAATAATAGTATAATACTTTGACAGTTGAACCTGAACCGTTACAGGTCAAGCCTTGGTGGGGCAAACTTCATCAAGGAGGTTAAATGTAATAGTCTCGGCACGAACAATAAATTAATTTTGCTTACGTATACAAGAATTCAAGAGAGGTCGGAACATATGATAAAATTGGAAAGTTATAAATAGCTATGTTATTCGGGGACATCCGATAAAATTGGAAAGTTGTACAGTAGCTGCAGATGTTACCCAAAAAAAGAATATCCGCAGATGAGGCCAATTTTGTAGGCATTGGTTAGAGGCTTGAGATCATCAAAATTGGAACTAATGTTAAGACCACTTCACCTTCTCTAAGGCAATATAAGGCATGTGTTTGCTATAGAAAGTGCATGACATCACTTCACTTGAATCCTATAATATGTAAGTGTCACACCTCATTTTTTCCCACGAAATAAGTATTTTTTTCAATTAAAGTGACATTATTCGAAATGAGATTATTTATTTAATCAGAGTCACCACTTGGGATAATTATTATGGTGTCCCAAGTCACCGGTTTATTTTAAAATCTCAAATCGCTTTTAATCATACATAGCTTAATTAATTTGTTTAATTACGTATTTTTAGAACCTATGTGTATTTTCCTTTTTATCGCTTTTACTCATGGCGCTTTATGGGTTTATCTTTGAAACGGATCACATGTGTGTAAATTTATTTTATTTGGGACGCTAAAATCGTGTCACGCGTACGTGTACACAATTAATCACGCTTTATTAATATTAGGATTGTTCGACCAAAGTCGCACGAACGCATACTTTAATTTATTTGTGAAAATTATAATTATGTCACGCGAACGTGTACACAATCATGATAATAGATTAGAACGCACCTAAAGCATTCTACAAAGATTTGTGAATTTTATTGTAGGGCATGATATTATAAGATTAAACAAACGATCTTATTCATTTAGATCCTAGCAGACCATCTGATGTCATTTCATATCCTACTCTTGTTGGTGTGAAAGCAAATGGATTTTAAAAGGCTTAATCACGTGAGCTTGACTAACAAGGCTGTTGGGTTTAAACTCAGTGTAAGGATGTGCCGAATTAAACTAAACGGGCTCTAATCAAATGATTATAGGTTTTTAACTGACATTTGAACTATAGACAATCTTTTATTTTATGCAGAAGAGTTTTCGAGACTCGGCCACAATACAATAGGTCCAGTAGAACCTGTTTTTCACCAAGTCTCTTTAGGCTCTCAAGCATTGAGACCTAATGCATTTGATTGTCTAGCAAACTTATCATCAAGTCCAAAAAAAAAAACAAAGTAGGGCAATTCAAAATAGCCAAGTCCAAACACATAAACATAATTGTCACTATAAATCCAACCTAGAACCATGCTTAATCGTAATAAACAATGATTCTAATATCATAGAGAAGACTCATACATTTGTTACATCACATGACTAATTCTTAGACTATTACAGTGATCAATAAACTCCTTTTATGCAGATTAAGACACTTTACATGAAAATCATTACCCTACCCTGGCAACTAATCTTTCAAATCAGCTCCGAACTATAATTAAGCCTATGTACTACCATATTTAAAAAGAATCATCCTCATTACCTTCAAGATCCTCCTTGAGCTTTAGAGTTTACTAATCTGACCAACTAGTGGTCAGATCTGCAAACTATAGCCATGTGATCAGTAACAACAATTCTTTACATTCTCCAAATTAACGCAGAATTACTTACATGTGCAGAATACTATGGTAGCCTTCTGTTCCTTAGTCTATTTATAGGAATCGATTTCGAACCTTTTGAAAATGTGTCGTTTAGACTTGAAATGATCAAATAACACAGCTAACATTCTAATTGAAAACAACACTTAGATTAACCTTAGTAGGCATTAAATTTCGATCCACTTCATCATTTTTATACATTTTTGAAATATTGAACAACTAACAGATTTTATCAAGATGGATGATTATCAATAACAAGTAGACTAGTTCATGAGTGATTTTATACATAATTTTACTAGAGAAACAAATGAACAGAAAAAGCCATTAAAAAAAGAACAAAGATAAGCAGATCTGGCAATTTAACACAAAATAAATGCATGAAATTGAGTATAAACATGGAATCAAACATTCAAATCTTCATCTATAAGCTCAAAGAGAATCACAAGTGAAGATTAACATACCTAAAAGCAAGAACTACGCAGTAGTTAACCAAACGAGGTTTAGAATTCCTAAATTCAGCTACAGCATGGAAATCAGCAGAATCAAGTCAGCAAACAGCAGCTCTAAAGCTTGAAAATCCTTTGAAACCCTAGGGAAATATCAACCAAGTATGCTGAAAGTTCAAAACAGACTTTTCTCCTTTTTTTTTGTTTTCTTTGTACATAAATCGAGTTTTCAGAGTGTTTTTCTCCAAGAGAAATTAATGTTAATCAAGAAAGGAGTATGAAGTTTCTGCAGAGAATGAGTGTGTGTGTGTGTGTGTGAATGAATGCGAGGTCCGTTATATAGGAAATATTTGTGCCCTATGAGAGAGTGAGAGAGGGTGTGAGAGTATTCTGTCAGCTTCCTAAAAATCAAGGAATAGACATCTTTTCACAACAGAAATGGACAACTGTCCAATTCCAGAGATTCCTTCCTATTCTTCTAACCCCTTAAACTTCTGAAATTACCCCCTTTTAACCCCAATTTTAACCTGATTTCCTCATTTTATTGTATTCCAAATCTTCTATTCTATTCTAGAACCTTTTAAACAGCCAAACAGAAAGATCCCCTTATTTTCCTTTTTCTTTAACTCCCCTCCCCC
>AWOL01S0050670.1:17447-39625 GCA_000715115.1 Nicotiana otophora
TGTTGGAAAAGAGACTAGGGAGTGAAGACCCTATGTCTAAAATAAAATCAACTAGGGGGTGAAGTTCCTATGTTGGAAAAGAGACTAGGGAGTGGAGACCCTATGTCTAAAATAAAATCAACTAGGGAGTGGAGACACTATGTTAGAAAAACAAACTAGGGAGTGGAGACCTTATGTGTAAAATAAAAACAACTAGAGAGTGGAGACCCTATGTTGGAAAAGCAAACTAGGGAGTGGAGATCCTATGTCTGAAATAATATCAATTAGGGAGTGAAGACCCTATGCTACCATGATTTTGAACTTTTATTTTTATTTTTTATATATATATTAAAAGAATAAGTAAAATGCGAGAAGGAATTTGGAGAAGAATGCCCTTTTTGAGTTGTTGTTGCTGCAGAGTTATTTTAGTCTCTGCATGGTTTCTTTTTGGTTGCACCTGCTTATTGCAAGGTTGCTTTTGGATTACACTTGTTTCTTTTTTTTTTCAAACAAAGAACAATTGTTAGTTTGAAACGGTGGTTGGTTTTGCGGCCTTGAGTATTTCAGTCACTTGATCTTGGCCCATCTTCTTTTGATGATGATTTCAACCTGCCACTAGTTATTTCCTGAA
Organism: Nicotiana otophora; assembly: GCA_000715115.1. Classification (NCBI taxonomy): domain Eukaryota; kingdom Viridiplantae; phylum Streptophyta; class Magnoliopsida; order Solanales; family Solanaceae; genus Nicotiana; species Nicotiana otophora. Next base: position 18,058 of record AWOL01S0050670.1, read on the forward strand.
TACCACTTGCATTTCTGGTCCCGGAGAGCCTTTGACTTTTTAAACTTTTACATGACGGTTGGTCGCGTGAAACTTAACCTTTTCAACTTTATTTTTCCTTTGTTGTATTTCACTTTCAACTTCTTTTCTCCAAAAGTTTCAATTTTAGAGCATTGGGGAACCTTTGGCTTTTCAAACGGCAAACGGCTAGCCACTTGGGACTTAACCTTTTCAACTTTATTTTGTCCTTGTAGGCACTTTCAACTTGATTTACTCCATTCGAGAGTTTTGATTTCAAAGCATCAGCCACCATGGCCAGTCGGGGTTGACTTGATTCCCCTGCCGAGGCTGGGTGCCTCTTGAATATTAGCTTGTATCAAACAAAAGCCCTATAAATCAGTCTTTCCATCCCTTCTTCACCTTAGTTTTGGAACAGAGTTAGACCGAAAAGGATTCAAAGAAAAACAAACAATAGAAGGACAATGAATGTAGACAAGAGGTATCCCTTTCGGGGAACGGAAAGAAGGACTTATCTGGAGTACATGCGGACTTCAATGAACATGACATGCCTTTTAGATTGGATGTTGATCTGTGTAAACCGTCCGACTCTCAGAAATTCATTACAACTTTTGCCTCGAAATCGAGAAACCTTGCCCAGGACTGTGTTCAGTCGATGCCAATGGTTGTGAGATCCTCTTTTCGATCAGCGGCGCCCTTTGCGGGTTTTCACCAGCTGACCTCTCTCATTTCTCTTCTCACCATCGCCTTATAGTGCTCTTTGCGAGTTTACACTACAAGACTCTCTCATTTTAGTTTTTCTGCTCGCCATCATCTTATGGTGCCCGTGAGGGTTTTCACCAATAAGACTCACTCATTTTATTTCTCTCATTTTGGTGGCATCAGATCCATGTGATTGTATCCTCCAATTCTTGAACATTCTCGTTGATTAATCGGAATGACTTGAAAAAGATTTGGATAAAAAGGATATGAATTGAATTATAACTTTGGAACCTCTCAAGCGAAACCATCGCCAAACCATTGTAACATCTGCACCAGTTTCAACTTTTGGGGGAGTGTGAATTTTTATTTTGGTGTGACTGAACCCCAGAAAGAGGCTGCTTACGTATCCTTTCGGAATCAAGTCGAACGTAGTTCAATGAACTTTGTTTTTTATTTTTTTTTGTCTTTCGTTTATTTTGTTTTTTCTTATTTTTTTCATCATTTTTCATCATTCATTTTTTTGCTTCATAATAACTTCCAGATTCGAAAGAGGGTAACCAAAGAAAGGGAACCGGCTCAAATGGGTTAGCAAAAGGTTGATAGTGTTTGGATAGCGAGAAAGAAAGCCTTCATCATCCCAATCGGAGCATGTTAAAGCTATGAAAATAGTCAAACGTAATACCTTTTGATCGCGTCTGCATTAACAGCTGTCTCGGGGTCGTTTCCCTCGATATCTCCTAAGTACAGCGCTCCCTTCGGCAATACTCTTATTATAATGTATGGACCTTTCCAATTTTGAGCAAATTTTCCTTTGGCTTCTTCATGATGTGGGAGAATACGTCTCAGAATGAGTTGCCCCACTTTGCATTTTCTGGGCCGTACTTTCTTGTTGTAGGCACGAGCCATTCTTTGTTGGTACAACTGCCCGTGGCAAACTGCGATCATCCGCTTTTCATCAATCATAGTCAACTGTTCCAAACGGGTCTTCACCCATTCATCATCCTCGATCTTAGCTTCAATAATGATCCAAAGAGAGGGAATCTCAACTTCTGTAGGTATTACAACTTTAGTGCCATAAACCAATAAGTAGGGTGTGGGGCCAACTGATGTACGCACGGTTGTGCGATATCCCAATAGTGCAAATGGCAACTTTTCATGCCATTGTCTGGAACCTTGAATCATTTTTCTGAGGATCTTCTTGATGTTCTTGTTTGCAGCTTCAACGACGCCATTAGCTTTGGGCCGATTAGGGGTAGAATTACGATGCGTAATTTTAAATTGTTTGCATACCTCCATCATCAAATGGTTGTTCAGATTTGCAGCATTGTCTGTAATGATAGTTTTAGGAATACAAAAATGACAAATAATGTTGGAATGCACGAAGTCCACCACTGCTTTCTTGGTGACGGCTTTAAAAGTGACTGCTTCGACCCACTTTGTGAAATAATAAATGGCAACCAAGATGAATTTGTGCCCATTTGAAGCTTTCATTTCGATTGGCCCAATAACATCTATGCCCCAAGTGACGAATGGTCAAGGCTTTGACATAGAATGTAACTCTGAAGGAATTGCATGAATTAGGTCGTCGTGTATCTGGAACTGATGGCATTTTCGGACGAAACTAAAACAATCTTTTTCCATAGTCATCCTGTATTAACATGCCCTGAGGATTTTCTTTGCAAGGACATACCCGTTCATGTGAGGCCCACATACTCCCGAATGCACTTTATTCATGATCTTTTCAGCTTCTCGAGAATCTACGCATCTCAAAAGGTTCAGATTTGGAGTTCTTTTGTATAAAACCTCTCCACTCAAAAAGAAACTACTTACAAGCCTTCTGATAGTTCTCTTTTGGTCTTCACTAGCCTGCTAGGGGTATTCTTTTGTTTTCAAAAACCTTTTGATATCATGATACCATGGATGAACATCTAGCTCCATTTCAACTGCATTACAATAACCATGCCTTTCTCGAACATGAATTTCCGGCGGGTCAATATGAACATTACCCGGGTATGGCAGCATTGAGGCCAAAATAGCTAGTGCATCAGCTAGCTCATTGTGGAATAGTGGAATATACCTGAACTCGATGGTCTTGAACCGTTTGCTGAGATCTTTCACATGTTGCCTATACGGGATGAGTTTGATGTCTCAGGTTTCCTACTCACCTAGGGCTTACCGAATGATCAAATCAGAATCCCTCATGATTAATAATTCCTCTACATCCAGATCAACTACCATATTCATGCCCGTGATGCAAGTTTCATACTCGGAGGTGTTGTTTGTACAGAAGAACTGGAGTCGGGCTATGGCCGGATAGTGTTGACATGCGAGCGAAATCAGAATTGCTCTGATCCCGATGCCTTTTACGTTTACAGGCCCATCAAAGAACATTTTCCAGGCATTAGTGTTCTCTAGAATTAATTCAATTGAGTTCACTTCCTCTTCTAGAAAATAATTATTTAATAGTTGGTATTCATCATCGACCAGGTTCTCAGCTAGATGATCCGCCAAGGCTTGGGCTTTGATCGTTGTGCGAGTGACATAGACAATGTCAAACTCGGTGAGCAGGATTTGCCATTTTGCTAACCTTCCAGTGGGCATTGGCTTCTGGAATATATATACTTCAAAAGATCCATCCTGGTTATGAGATACGTTGTGTAGGCCAACAAGTAATGTTTGAGCTTTTGGGCGACCTAAGTTAGGGCGTAACAAGTTCTTTCCAACAAAGTGTATTTGGCTTCATAACTGGTGAACTTCTTACTCAGATAGTATATGGCTTGCTCTCTTTTCCCGGTCACATCGTGTTGCCCCATGACACAGCCGAAAGAATTTTCCAAGACTGTTAGGTACAAAAATAAAGGTCTTCCTGGTTCGGGTGGAACCAACACGGGCGAATTTGACAGATATTCTTTGATTTTATCAAAAGCCTCTTGACACTCATCTGTCCATTTGATTGCCACGTATTTCTTCAACAACTTAAATATGGGCTCACAAGTGGTAGTAAACTGAGCAGTGAATCTGCTGATGTAATTCAATCTCTCTAGCATACTCATGACCTATTTCTTGGTCTTCAGAGGTGGCAAATCTCGAATAGACTTTATCTTTGTCCGATCTAATTCAATACCCTCCGACTGACTATAAACCCCAGGAGCTTTCCAGACGGAACTCCAAATGCACATTTAGCTGGGTTCAATTTCAAATCATACCTGCGCAAACGCTCAAAGAATTTCCTCAGATCTCGCACATGGCCTTCTTGCATTCTGGATTTAATGATCACATCATCCATATATACCTCAATTTCCTAATGCATCATGTCATGGAAGATGACGGTCATAGCTCTCATGTAAGTTGCTCTGGCGTATTTAAGACCAAATAGCATGACCCTATAACAGTAAGTGCCCCAAGGTGTGGTGAAAGCAGTCTTTTTTGCATCTTCTTCATCCATAAGAACCTGGTGATATCCGGTATAACAATCCACGAAAGACTATATCTCATGTTTAGCACAGTTGTCAACAAGAATGTGGGTGTTCGGGAGTGGAAAGTTGTCCTTGGTACTTGCCTTGTTCAAATCTCGGTAATAAACACACACCCGGGTTTTTCCATCTTTCTTCGGCACTGGAACCATATTGGCCAACCACGTGGTGTATCGGACCACTCGGATCACACCAGCTTTCAGTTGTTTCGTGACTTCTTCCTTGATCTTACCACTAATATCGGTTTTGAACTTTCTTTGCTTCTGTTAAATGGGTGGATAACCGGGATAGGTAGGCAATTTATGTAAACTAAATCAACACTCAGTCCTGGCATATCATCATAAGACCATGCGAACACGTCTTTGAATTCAAACAAAAGTTGGATCAAGGCGTCTCTGGTTCTTTCATTAATGTGTATGCTTATCATGGTTTCTCGGATCTCTTCTGAATTGCCCAAATCAACTGGCCCAGTTTCATTTAAGTTTGGCTAGGATTATTCTCAAATTGTTCCAATTCTCGATTTATTTACCTAAAAGCCTCTTCTTTATTATATTCTGGTTCTTGATTCATTATTTCGAGATCTGACAGCGTTTTAGGATCTGTGCATGAAGTCCTCAAGCATGTCATGTTATTTAAATCTGCAATATTAGAACTGAAAAGAAAAAGATAAGAAAAATAGCAAAATTAGAATAAAAGAAAAGAGACATCTATGGACGATGAAATATTGATTCCATTTCATTGAATTGAAGATATGAGGGTTTACATCATAAATAAAAGATAATAAAGTAAAACATTCGAGTTACACCCTAAAATAACTCGTAATATAGAAGAGATGGAAAGACTAAATTATTGGGACTCCCGCCTAACGGGGAATGGAGTAGCTTTCCAATTCTGGAGCTTGAAATTCGTCCCCATATACTGCACCTCGGCATTGCTCGTGCCTTTCCCTGTTTGGACCATGTGGGACTCATATATCATTTGTTTCAAGGCTTCACAGATATCATCAATCTCTTCAGCCGTGAAGGCCTCTTCTTCTTCTTTCATATACTTTGGTTTGACAAATAATTGGGCGAGATGTGGAATGGGCTGGGACATGATCTACCCGTTTTCTTTGTGTTTATTGTCCCATGTTCTGTCGGCCTCTGTAGCTCGGAAGCCCACACCAAAATAATTCTCATTGGCGATTGGGATAATAGGCTCAGTAATGCCCTACAGAGATACCCCGAGCCCATTTTCGAGCTTGTACCCATTTCGAATCATTTGGGTGGAAACCATGATTGAAGTATTAGACAAGCAAGGTTGAGGTAAAGGGGCCACAATTTTGAAAGTTTGGTACACAATATGTTCACTGCCTTCCCTAGCTTCAAGACACGGGACTAAAGGGTCCCGGTAGATGGATTGTTCATCTTCTCCGTGGACAACAATCTCTTGATTTTCATATTCAAACTTGACCATTTGGTGAAGAGTTGAGGGAACAGCTCCAACAGTATGAATCCATGGTCTACCCAGGAGGAAATTGTATGAGGTTTCCATGTCCAAAACCTGGAAGGTCACCTCAAAATCCACGGGGCCAATAGTCAAAATCAGATCAATTTCCCCTATTGTGTCTCTCTTGACCCCATCAAAAGCTCGTATGCAGACGTTGTTGGCCCGGATTTTTTCTGTTCCAATATCCATTCTCTGGAGTGTTGAGAGAGGGCAAATATTGACCCTGAACACACCATCTAACATTACTATTTTCATATAATAGCCCTCACATTTGACAGTCAAGTGGAGGGCTTTGTTGTGGGCGGCTCCCTCTGGGGGAAAATCATCACGGCTGAAGGAAATCCTATTGACCTCAAAGAATCTTTCGGCTATTCTTTTCAATTGTTCGACAGAAGTATCAAATGGGACGTATGCTTCATTCAGTGTTTTGAGGAGCACTTTTCGGTGTTCATCCAAACTCAGCAACAGAGATAAGAGTGAGAGTCTTCCGAGTTGGTCAACTATTGAATATTCTAAAGTTTTCATCTTTCTGAAGAACTCTTCTACTTCCTCATTGCTTACAGGCTTCTTGGACAACATATGTTTATCCCTTTTCAGTCTGGACTTCTTTAGCTCTTCTGGGGTATGGTACTTCCCAGACTGATTCATCTCGCTCACTTCTCCCATAACCTCTTTCCCTTTATATGTAACCACAGTTCTGTTGTAGTTCCAAGGGACTGCGGTGGAATCTTTCATAGGACTCTGTGGTGCGAGGCTGATAACAACGGACTCAGTCAGCCTTGGTGAAATTACCGGCCCTCACGCCACATAGGTCCGTTTGGCACATACAATCTTGGCACACTCTATGACGCCTTCCTTTCATCGAATTTCTTGGGAATGTTGAGGATAAATTGTTCTTTTTTTGGGACCTTAGGAACATAGAGAACCACGTTCTTGGCAGGTGCCGGCCCAGTCTTTGTTTCAATAGCTTGAGGAACCGGAGCAACTTTCTTTTCGGTTTTGGCCGGTTGCACCGCCGCTTTAGGTCTTGCTTCTGAATTAGCGATGGCAACAATGGCCTTTAATGCCGGATCAAACTCTTTGTCATCACAAATCATTCCAATGACCAGACCATTATTGTGATCCGGTAATGGATTGTTAGTCATATTAGGGATTTCTTCGTCTCTTAGCACAATTGTTTTTCTTCTATCAAGCTTTCGACCGTCCTTTTGAGGGTCCAACAGTCTTCTGTATCATGGCCTTCTATTCCTGAATGGTGACCACATCTAGTACCGACCATGTATGATGGGTACTTGTGAGTTTGCCGATTGGGAGGTACAGGTTACAATATACCCAGTTGGATTAACTTTTGAAGCATACTGGAGTAAGATTCACCAATAGGGGTGAAATTGCTTCTCCTGGGGGGCTCACGAGGGCGTGGGTTATGTTGGTGTGCATTTTATGGTGGGCGCAGATTATATGGAGCTTGGTAGGGGTGGTTATTTTTGGGAGGTGGAGCTCGGGCTTGGTTGTAGTATTGTTGGGGCCATATGTAAGGTTGGGAATTCATCACCGCATAGTGAGGTGGTGCCACAGCATAAGCTGCATCTTGATGTGGTAAATAGTGTTGTGGGGTTCTTGGTGTCATATAAGAATGGTCAAATGATCGGCGAGACCCTCTTGAACCCGAAGCCATCATGGCTACCCCCTCCCTCTTTTTGCGATTAGCCAAACCCCCTGAACCGTTCTGGATGGCTTGGGAGGTAGCTTTCAAGGCAGCTTGACTCAATGTCCGGGCAGTTTTCAGACCATTCTCTATCATCTCCCCAATCTTGATGGCCTCAGCAAATGGCTTGCCCATAACGGACATCATATTTTGGAAGTAATCAGCTTCCTGGGCTTGCAGGAAGACTGTAACCATTTATGTTTCGTCCATGGGTGGTTTTACTCTGGCGGCCTGCCCGCGCTATTTGATAGAATACTCGAGAAAACTTTCCGTGGTTTCTTCTTCAAATTAGACAGGGAGTTTATATATGGAGCGATTCCACGTTGTACTGGAATTGTCTGACAAAATCTAGGGCCAAATCATCCCATATGTGACAGTGGGAGATTTCTTGATCCATGTACTATTCCGAGGTGATTCCTGTCAAGCTTTCTCCTAAGTAGGCCATCAGCAACTCTTCTTTCCCACCAGCCCCTCTCAGTTGATTGAAATATCTCTTTAAATGAGCAATTGGGTTTCTGTTCCCATCATACTTCTCGAACTTTGGCATTTCAAAACTGGTAGGTAGATGAACATTTGGAAACATGCACAAATTCGAATAGGAAACACTTTTTTGGCCACTCAGGCCTTGCATGATTTTCAAGCTCTGTTCCAAGCTTCTCATCTTATGAGCCATTTCTTCCTACTTGGGATTCCTAACTATTCTTTCTTGCTCAATCGGGGACTCATATTGTGGTTGTTGAGCGTACGAGTTCGGAGTAACATGAGTTAGGTCAGGATGAAATTGCAGGCCTTGGAAGGTAAATGTTGAAGGTTCAAAGCATGGCCTGGGCATGGTTGGTTGTGCCATGGTGAAGACCGGTGGTGCAGAGAACAATGTTGACAGTGCTCCGGAGAACGGTGCCTGGGGACGGACCACGGAAGGCATACCGGTGAAGTTGGATGATGTAGAACGGTACCCAAATGGGACAAATCGGTTAGTCATATGGATGTTGGTGGTTCCAACCGTCCTTGGGACCAGCTCGGGGAACCCAGGAATTGCGCTTGGCAGTTCCTTACCGTTGGACCAAGCGTCCCATATTTCTAACATGCGGAGACGCAACATCTTGTTTTCTTCGACAGTTGTCGACTCGGGTTGTGAAATAGCCAGCTCAGGGCTATCTTCAATGTTAACGATACGGAGATTGCTTTCTTTGAGTCCATTGGAACCTTTCCTTTGGATCTTGTAAAATAGGGGTCAGAAGCCAGATTATCGACAAAACCAACCACCTGAACAAGACCTGGCGTATTTGCACACATAATACCCTTTTCAGTTTGAGACATTTAACAGATAGGGAATCGCACATTGGGGATGCAATACACCTGAACAGTTAAACGTTTCTAAAATATTTTTGCAATGGCTGCGTGTTTCATCTGGGCTTTCACTATCTCTTTTCTATTCTATAATTCTTTTCTTTCATTTCCACTCTGTTTTTTCTCCTTTTGTTTTTGTCATTCATGGTTTTCTCTTGTTGTTGTCACTCCTATTTTTTCTTTCATTTTTATCACACTTTCTTCCTTTTTCTCATTTTTATCTCTTTTTGTTGATTTTTACTTAGATTAATTATGGCTATGATCGCATCTGACGGGGATTGCCTACGTATTATGGTGCCGCATGAATCAGACCATTTCGTAGTTCAGGGGGAATAAATGAAAGAAAAGAAATTTTTTGGGGGGTTTTTCAATATTTCATTAATAAAAATCTTTTTGGTTTTTTCTATTACAAAGACTCAGAGATATTGGTGACTTGAAAGGGAAACATACAAACTTAAAACAAAACAACAAATAAACTTGACATTGATGAAGGACAAACAAACTCGAGAAAAAGTAAAATACAGACTTAAAGACTGAAAAATCAAGAACACATATGAGCCTCAAATGTTATTCCGGGAGCCCCGAGTGGCTTCAGCTGGTCTCGGTGCAGAACTTCTTGTAATCTCTTCCTGAAGGAGCTCGAGGTCAGCCATGACCTGGCGAGCGAAGAGTAGTACCTAGTTGAAGAACATGGCTCGAATCATATTTCCACACTCATGGCATTTCATTGCCGCGTAGTAAGCTATTTCCTTGATTATGAGCTTGATAGCGCCTTTCTCCTGGAGAAATTGCCCAATCTGTTGCTCCCGAACTTTTACTATTTGCATGGCCTCATTGTTTTGATTTTGCAAAATCAAAACACTTTCTTCCAATTTGTTGATCAAGGCATAGCAATGCTCCCTCACTGCCCTGAAGTCTTTCACAGTTGACCCATTTGTCTGCTCTTCTGCATCTTTCCCCAGTTGGATTATCCTTGCGTGAGCTTTTGCCAAATCTTTCTCGGCCTTCGTCAGGTCGGCTGCATATCATGCACTTTCCGTCTCAAATTGCTCATGATTTTTTCATCTCTCTCACTTCTCTCAGGCATTTCAGCAGCTATCCTCATTTCGCGGAGTTGGGCTCGGAGCGCCTCGTTCTCACGGGTCAGACTTCTCTTTTCACCTTCAACCTCTTGCGCCTGTAAGTCATTTTTAAACTTGAGCTTTCTCAACTTTTCTTCTAAGGCGTGAATGGTTGCTTGATATCCCTTCTCCTTTTCTCCCCAGGTCAACCGCTCTCGGATTTTATCATCAAAAGCCTGAACATAAGGCCTTTTGGTGGGCCTTTCGGGCTCATCATCAATGTGAGACCTTTTCTTGAACCACATAGCATATCCTGAGTCTACCTCACCTCTTGCGAGATCTATCACCTAGGTATCATCTTTCAAGTACCGAAAACCATTCCAAACTCGTTGGATTAAAGTCTCGGGGAGTGGAGCTTCTGGGTGTAGTTCGATGACTTGGACACTCAAATATTCATCCTCGTGCACCACTTGATACCTTCTCAGCTGTCTTAGAACTCTTTGCAGTGCATACGGTTGGGCACTTATTAATCCCATCAGCAACAGATAGCTTTTCAAAACCGACATGTGTATCACTTCCCTCATCGGGATCCATCCCAAAGTCCATTCAATTTGACTTGCATTTAAAGATCTTAGATGAGATATCCATGCTTCAACCCCTTCCGGAGAATTATAATCCTTCATCATTTCCTCGTAACTTTCAATGAAGTTATTCTTATTTGGGCCATAACTCAAGAATTTGGGGTGATGATGGAGATGCTCAATCAACCACATTTACAACAGAATATTGCACCCTTCAAAGAACTTTGCCCCGGATTTACACAACGTCAATGCCCGATAAATGTGTGACAGTATAATTGGAGCAAGCGTGTGATTCTCTTTGGTAGTGAGGACTTGTGCAATTCTGGCCATGCATATATCAATTGTCCACTCTTCATTTAGGAAGACCATAATTCCCAGAAACACCACTATGAAAGCAAAACGATGATGAATTTGACATGTGTCCTTATTCTGCTTGTTTTTAAGCCATTTTCATGTGTTTCGAAACCATTTGAGTGCCCAAACCTAGAGTACAATAAATAGAAAGAATAATATCCTTTGTCTACATTATTTTTCCTGATTTGTTTACTGATATTCAGAAGATCAAAGAATCGGTGCACAGAGAGAGTCCTTGGGAATATAAGTTGTTGATTTCTCAAGTCCCGGCCGAAACCAGAATATCCAGCTATTTCTTCTAAAGTGGGAGTAAGCTCAAAATCCGAGAAGCGGAAGTCATTGTGAACGGAATCCCAGAAGGTCACTAGGGCCTCAATCACATCATCCCACAGTTTATCTTCTTTCATAATATCTATAAGGGCGCCCAAATACTCCGTTACCCAATCCTGACCATCTTTCCCTAAGTCATACCACCACATCTGAAGCTGTAATGGAGCCTGCTCTACAACCGTTAATGGCGGATTCTGGATAGTGCTCATTTTGTACCTGTGGAAGGTTAGGGTTAGGGTTGACACTAGTTCAAAAGACAAACCAATGGACTCTTTTTGCAAATCAACCTTTCAATTTTCTAAGGAAAAACCCAAGGGAGGGTGGCTATTTATTCAATATTAGCCCTAAAGCAAGAATGGCTATTTTGCAATAATGGCCCTTTCACACTTTCAAGGAAAGTTTTGAGGTCGGGGAAGGGCCCTTATAGGAAAAAGTGATGTCAAATTGACAGACATATCCATTCTTGCGAGAATATCCCTTCGACAATTTTGGAGATGTTCTAAGGCTATTCCGGCAGAAACCGCTCGGGACGCAACCGAAGCTGGGTTGGCCTACTCATTTAACCAAAACACTGGACACATTTTATTATCTTTGGTTATTTTTGCAAAAATGAGGTTGAACCCTATGGAGGTTGTCTACGTATCCCATATCTGGTGAGAATCAGACCTGCGTAGTTTGATCAGTTTTGACGCAACAGGAAAACATGATTTTTTGAAGATATTGACTCATTTTGAAATGACTTTCCTTTTTTTTTATTCATTTTTTTCCAAAATTTTGGCAGAGTTTCGGGACTTTTCTAAATACTGGGGTTTTTCAGAACAGAGTAAATTTCTCTCTCCTACCTCACTCTTGATTTTTCTCTCGATTTTCTTTCCCTAGCTGACCAACATGGAAGCCGAAATAAATAAATGCACAAATAGCACGTTGGATGCATCATGATGGTCTTTTATTTCGGGTACACCTGTCCTAGACGGATCCAACCCATGTGTTGAGTCCCAAAAGTCAAATGCACGTGATGTAAATAAAAGTTCTACTAGGGATCCGGCATGAGGCTATGTTATTCTAGGTTTAAAATCCTGGGGTGTGTTCTAGACCTGGCTTACCCAAGTGGACAACTTGAGCCGAGGTGGCGGCAATGTATCGGGAGCACGAAAGTCTACTCGGCCTAGTTGCTGATCCAGCCTCATTCTAGTTGGTACGACCTCTAACAGAAAAGTGGGCCACGTGTACGTGTGCACCATATTTTTAGAAGATTTAGAAGGGAGGCATAATAAGATAGTTTAATACAGTTCAAATATTATCAAAGTGGTAAATGAGTGACAATTAGCACATTAGGCCCACAAACACAGTAATATCAACAATCAAGAAAGCTAAGTATATATCACATTACAAGCTCGAATTCTGAACCTGAGCCAGAGATTCTGGGTTCGATCCCCATCAGAGTCGCCAGGGCTGTCACACCTCTTTTTTCCCGAGGAATAAGGAGTTTTTCTAATTAAAGTGATATTATTTGAAATTGGATTATTTATTTAATCAGAGTCGCCACTTGGGATAATTATTATGGTGTCCCAAGTCATCAGTTTATTTTACAATCCCAAATCGAGAAAATTGACTATGTTTAAGTCTGTAAAACCAGAAGACCGGGTAATGAATTATGTTAACCCGGAAGAAGGTGTTAGGCACTCTCGGATTCCGTGGTTTTAGCACGGTCGCTTTTAATCATACTTGGCTTAATTAATTTATTTAATTACGTATTTTTAGAACCTATGTGTATTTTACTTTTTACCGCTTTTAATTATGACGCTTTATGGGTTTATCTTTCAAACGGATCACATGTGTGTAAATTCGTTTCATTTGGAGCGCTAAAATTGCGTTGTGTCTGCGTGTACACAATTAATCATGCTTTATTAATATTAGTATTGTTCGGCCAAAGTCGCACGAACGCAAACTTTGATTTATTTGTGAAAATTATAATTATGTCACGTGAACATGTACACAATCATGATAAAAGATTAGAACGCGCCAAAAGCATTCTACGAAGATTTGTGAATTTTATTGTAGGGCATGATATTATGAGATTAAACAAACGATCTTATTCATTTATATCCTAGCAGACCATCTTATGTCATTTCATACCCTACTCTTGTTGGTGTGAAAGCAAATGGCTTTTAAAAGACTTACCCACGTGAGCTTGACTAACAAGGTTGCTGGGTTTAAACTCAGTGTAAGGATGTACCGAATTAAACTAAATGCTCTAATCGAATGATTATAGGTTTTTAACTGACATTTGAACTATAAACAATCTTTTGTTTTATGCAGAAGATTTTTCGAGACTTGGGCCACAATACAATAGGCCTAGTAGGACTTGTTTTCCACCGGGTCTCGTTAGGCTCTCAACAATTGAGACCTGATACATTTGATTGTATAGCATACTTTCAACAAGGGCTAATTTATCATTATGTCCCCAAAAAAAAAGTAGGGCAATTCAAAATAGCAAGTCCAAACACATAAACATAATTGTCACTACAAATCCAACCTAGAACCATGCTTAATCGTAATAAACAATGATTCTAACATCATAGAGAAGACTCATACATTTGTTACATGACATGAATAATTCTTAAACTATTACAGTGATCAATAAACTCATTTTGTGCAGATTAAGACAATTTACATGAAAATCATTACCCTGCCCTGGCAACTAATCTTTCAAACCAGCTACGAACTATAGCTTAGCCTTTGTACTACCATATACCAAAAGAATCCTTCCTATTACCTTCAGTATCCTCCTTGAGCTTTAGAGTTTACTAATCTGACCAACTAGTGGTCAGATCTGCAAACTACATGCATGCGATCAGTAGCAACAACTCTTTACATTCTCGAAATTAACACATAATTACTTGCATGCGCAAAATACTATGGTAGACTTATGTTCCTTAGTCTGTTTATAGGAATTGATTTCGAACCTTTTGATAATGTGTCATTTGGACTTGAAATGATCAAATAGCACAAACATTCTAATTGAAAACAACACTTAGATTAATCTTAGTAGGCATCAAATTTCGATCCACTTCATGATTTTTATACATTTTTGAAATATTAAACAACTAACAGATTTCATCAAGATGGATGATTATCAGTAACAAGTAGACTAGTTCATGAGTGATTTTATACATAATTTTACTAGAGAAACAGATGAACAGAAAAAGCCATTAAAAGAGGAACAAAGATAAGCAGATCTGGCAATTTAACACAAAATAAATGCGTGAAATTGAGCATAACCATGGAATCAAACATTCAAATTTTCATTTATAAGCTCAAAGAGAATCACAAGTGAAGACTAACATACCTAAAAGCAGGAACTAAGCAGCAGTTAACCAAATGAGGTCTAGAATTCCTAAATTCAGCTACAACAGGGAAATCAGCAGAATCAAGTCAACAAACAATAGCTCTAAAGCTTGAAAATCGTTTGAAACCCCAAGAAAATATCTACCGAGTATGCTGAAAGTTTAAAACAGCCTTTCTCTTTTTCTTTTTTTTTTCTTTGTATGTAAATCAAGTTTTCAGTATTTTTCTCCAAGAGAAATCAGTGTTAATCAAGAAAGGAGTGTGAATATTCTGCAGAGAATGAGAGAGTGTGTGTGTGTGTGAATGAATGAATGTGAGGTCCCTTATATAGGAAATATGTGTGCCCTATAAGAGAGTGAGAGAGGGTGTGAGAGTATTGTGCCAGCTTCCTAAAAATCAGGGAATTGACATCTTTTCACAACAGAAATGGACAGCTGTCCAATTCCAGATATTCCTTCATATTCTTCTAACCCCTTAAACTTCTGGAATTACCCCTTTTTAACCCCAATTTTAACCCGATTTTCTCATTTTATTGTATTTTCAAATCTTCTATTCTATTCTAGAACCTTTTAAACAGCCAAACAAAAAGATTTTCTTATTTTTCTATTTTTTTTAACCCCCCTAAAGTTACAATTATTACAAACAGCCGCACCAAAAGAAACATACGGATCTGAACAAAAACACTAATGCAAAAATCAAACCATTTAATAATTAATTGATTAAACTAATTAACATGTAATTGAACTAAGTGATTATGCAATTAACTAATAACCTAAACAATGAACATTCAAAATAGCAACTACTATTAAGTGCAAGACTAAAAGTTAATTAAACTAAACGAGAAAAAAAATGATTACCCTGAAGAGTGTGGAAAATTTGGAACTCTGACTGGTCGAGAACAAGTTGGCTAGACTCCGGTGTCTTCGACACGAATCGAAATTAACATTGAGAACAATCGATTAATGTAAGTTTTAGCTCGAATCGAGTCTTGAAGTCTTAAAGAATCAAAAAGGGAAGCCTAGGGTTTTAGGGGGGTTTTGGATTTAAAATTCAAAAGGTTTGGTGGGGGGGGGTTGGGAGAACTAATGGTAGATTAGGGATGAGAGAAGGTTGGAGATTGTAGAGTGTTAATTTGGGTGTGATTGGGGTGATGGCCGCTGGTGGAGGAATTTGGGGCGGCTAGGGTTAGGGAGATGAGGGAGGTGGGAGAAATAGGGGGATCTTTTAGGGNCCTTCTGAAAGTTAATTGAAACGGACCGGGTGTGGCAATTGGGCTACTTAACAATTGTGCTCTTGGCTCAATTTCAACAAAGACCAAGCTAACCTCTTCTTTTTCCTTCTTTAATTTTTTGCAATGTTAGCCACTTTAACTAACATAGCACTTAGAACTCAAATTATAAAATTAACCCTTTTACCTGAATGATCTATTTAAACTAATTAATTTTTAGATTCCCAAATTTAATTAGTTAATTAAACCTAAGATGTAAAAGAAAACCAAGAAAGATTATGTGTATTTTTGTGATTTTATATTGTAACAATACTTCTAACACATGATTAAATCCTAACATGCAATTAAAATCCTAAGCTTAATTAAATGAAATATAAAAATTATTTTTGGTAATTATTTTTATGATTTTAAGATATTAAATATGCGCAAAATGCAGCTAAATGCAAACCAACAAATAAAGAGAAATTCCTAAAAATTCTATAAAAACTAGAAACTATTTTTTGTGAATTTTGTAGGAGTATTTTCGTAGGGCAAAAATTACGTACTCAGAGTAACCATTCCAAATATTCTGGAAAAATCTGTCACTAATCAAGTTCCAAGTTTCTTATTTTAACAGGAAGTTTGGATTTGTTGAAAATTTGCTATTTTTGGGTCTACCTATAAGGAATGCTAATTAACCTGTTACCCATTGGCTAGCCTATATAAACACTAGTTTCTGAACACGTACGTTGCACGTGTATCCCATGCCAATTAGTACAATTTTTTCTTTCTTTTGTCTAAGGTAAATATATGAAGACTAATTGTACGACCCATAAACATTACTAATGTTTGATAAATTGGGTATTGAAATTCTACTCAGTAATTGTTTGCCTCCTTCTGTCTATGGTGAATTTATAAAATGGCGGTAAAATGAAAGAAAAGGATAAAATATTTAAATAAAAAGCCATACCAGTAATATAAATAACATACTCAGTAAATATACATTAATTAAAGCATTATTAGAACAGTACGTAAAAAGAACTTGCTAGCGACTATTATTTGACCAAAATATCAAGCCAATCATCAACCTTTCCTAAAGAGCAATAATGTCTCTGATTACTACATACTATTTAGATGACAAAAAAAATCTTTTTAGGATAGGTTTTAGACGACCAAAACTTTATAGATGCAATACTAAATAAATAACAATACTAAAATTAATAAAATGCAAGCTCATATGTATGTTATTGTACCAGAAAAGTTACCTTATGTCAGATTAATTAATTTATCACAAGCCTATCTAAAATTTATGGTAGAAGAATATTTTTTATGAAATATGCTAAAAGAACATGAAAATCACAATATAAGATGATGTATCAGTACATCTCACAAGAATAATAAAATGGAGATATTGTTATCGAACCATACAATGAATAATAAATAGACAAAAAGGGAAAGGAAAAAAATAAATAGAAATGAATGATATTACAGTTATTAAATTATTGTAAAGCTTAAAGAACAGAAGAAAAAATAAAAGAATAGAAATAGAGTGGACCAAAAATAATTTAAAATTTCATACGGTTTCATGAATTTCTCAAAATTCCTTTTATCATTTGATTTATCGGAAAACTTTTACACATAACATAACAAGGTAAAACACCACTAATTAGTAAAAGACTATGGAAACTGACTAAAAAAGAAATCAATTAACCTCATTTGGCACTTGTAGTATGGTTTTTTGTGTAGCTGATGCTAAGCAATTGTCACGACCCCAAATTCCCTCCGTAGGAGGTTGTGATGGCACCTAGTCTCTAAGACTAGGTAAGCCTATCAATGCGGAATAATCGTAAATATTTGAAATAACTAAACTATAATTCAAATAATTACAACTCCCAAAATCCGGTAGAAATAAGTCACAAGCTTCTAAAACATTATTCCAATGTCTCTATGTATCAAGGTCTAAAGAAAAATAAGGAAGTAACATAAAAATTATAGAAGGGGACTCCGGAGTCTGTGGACGCTGGCAGATATACCTCGAAGTCTCCGTGCGCAGGTAACTCACTGACGTCTAGACTGGTAAGATGTACCTGTATCTGCACAAAACGATGTGCAGAAGCGTAGTATGAGTACACCACAGCGGTACACACTAAGTGCCAAGCCTAACCTCGGTAGAGTAGTGACGAAGTCAGGTCATGCCCTACTGGAGAATAGATAATGACATGAAAAAATGTTTAAACAATTTAATAAGATAAAATGTCTATGAAAATGAATCAAATAGTATGTCACATTTAATGACACCAAATAATTGCAAATAATATCTCGTGGAATCAAAACAGAATTCCTTTCAACTTTATGAAAATCACAACAATTAATCGAAGGCAACTATGGCCATAAATCAATATCAACAAGGGCACTACCGAGGTACCACCTCGTAGTCCCAAATCATAAATAAATTCACAATATCTCATTTCCTTATCTCACCGCGGGAGCCTTCGCAATTTCTTTTAAAGAAAATATTTTTTCCGAAATAGCATCCCATATTTTAGCCATCCTTATCACACCGCATGACTTCTAGTAGTTCCACCTACTAGCCACGCGCATCAAGCCACCCTTATCTCACCGCATGCGTTTCAATACCCAGACCTTATACCACCGCATGTGTATCAATATCACAATATATCATAATTTTTTGCACCTCAAGTGCCCAAATATTTCAATTTGCCAAAATAAATCAACGATATTTTTTCACAATAAAGAGCTCATGGCTCATGCCAACATAAATCATCAATAATATTTTTTCACAATAAAGAGCCCACGGCTCCATCACAATGAGTACAAAAATCTTACAAAAATATTCAGGAATAAATAATTTAGCAAAATAATATTTCAAAATCTTTAATACGTTGCTTCAATACCAAATTTAAAATGTCAAACACTTCATATTAATAATATTTAATTTTAAAAAAATCAATTTCAAATAATGCACAGAATAAAAGAAATCAAGTTTCAACTAAACAAGTAAAATAATTAGCAGGAAAAGGTCAAGCAAATTTAAAGTATACAAATCAAATCAATGATGGAGAATATAACAAGATTTAATAATTTAATTAATATGCAACTGTGATCTTCATAATTTAAACACATAATCCTTCACATTTAGTCCGCGTACACACTCGTCACCTCGTGTATACGACTTTCATCACATTACAATTAATACCAATCCTAGGGGAAATTTTCCCCTCACAAGGTAAGACAAGTCACTTACCTCGACTTGCTCCAATTTAACCAAGTAGTATGAATTTTCCTCGATTTTTCGATTTCGGTCGACTCGTATCTAGTCATAATTAATTCGATATAGTCAACAAAAATTATAGAATTAATTCTATAAGAAAATACTACATTTTTCAATAAAAATTCGAAATTAACTCAAAAATGGCATGTGGGGCCCACGTCTCGGAATCCGGCGAAAGTTACGAAATATGAACTCCCATTCAATCACGAGTCTAACCATACCAAAATGACTAAATTCCAATAACGATTCGACCCTCAAATCCTCAAATCTATCCAAAAGGGTTTTCAAAATTTTCCAATTTAAATCACTAATTAAATGTTAGAAACAGTGATGGATTCGGGTAAGCTAACCAAGATTGAGTTAAGAACACTTACCCCCAATGTTTTTCCTTGAAAATATATCAAAAATCGCCTCTGCTCAAGCTCCAAGTTGTTAAAATGGCGAATGGGACGAAGCCCCCATGTTTTTATAACTTACAGATCTATCCAGGGTGACCTCGATCATGGGGTCTGATCCTGGACCTCGATCATAGGAGTCCGATCATGGGGAGTCCGATTAAGGGGAGTCCGATCATGGGGAGTCCGATCATGGGGAGTTCGATCATGGGGAGTCCGATCATGGTCCTCGGTCATGGCCTTCAATCATGGGGAGTCCGATATCAAAAAAGTCAACTCCCCAGTCAAACTTCCAAACTTTAAATTTCTTTTTTAGCCGTTTCAAGCCTAATTTTACTACGGACTTTCAAATATAATTTCGATCACGCTCCTAAGTTCAAAATCACCATACGGAGCTGTTGGAATCATCAAAATTCTATTCTGGGGTCTTTGCACATAATTCTACATCCGGTCACTATTTGAACTTAAACTTTTAATTTTTCATCAAAATTCCATATCTCGGAATAGGGACCTCGGAATTTGATTTCGAGCATACGCCCAAGTCCCAATTCACAATACGGACCTACCGGAACTGGTAAAATACTGATCCGACTCTGTTTGCTCAAAATGTTGACCAAAGTCAACTCAGTTGAGTTTTAAAGCTCTAATTCATATTTTAATCCATTTTTCATATAAAAACTTTCCAGAAAATTTTACGGACTGCACGCGCAAGTCGAAGAATGATAAATAGTGATTTTCGAGGTCTTAGAACATAGAATTATTTATTAAATTTAAAGATGACATTTTGGATCATCACATTCTCCACCCCTAAAACAAGCGTTCGTCCTCGAACAGAGTTAGAAAAAGTATCTGAGCTGGTGAATAAGTGTGGATAACGACTGCGCATATCATGCTCGGTCTCCAAATTCGCCTCCTTGACTGGATGACCCTTTCATTGAACCTTCACGGAAGCAATGTTCTTTGACCTCAACTTTTGAACCTGCCTATCTAAAATAGCCACTGGTTCCTCAACATAAGATAGATCCTTGTCCAACTGAACCGAACTGAAGTCTAACACATGAGACGGATCGCCGTGATATTTTCGAAGCATAGAAACATGGAATACCGGATGAACTGCAGAGAGACTAGGTGGTAGCGCAAGTCTGTAAGCCATCTCTCCAACTCTTTCAAGAATCTCAAAAGGCCCAATATACCTAGGGCTCAACTTGCCCTTCTTCCCGAACCTCATCACACCCTTCATAGGCGAAACCCGGAGCAATACCCACTCACCAACCATGAATGCAAAATCATGAACCTTTCGATTCGCATAACTCTTCTGTCTGAATTGGGTTGTACGAAGTCGATCCTGAATCAACTTAACCTTTTCCAAGGCGTCCTGAACCAAGTATGTACCCAATAGCTTAGCCTCGCCCGGTTCGAACCAACCCACTGGAGACCGGCACCGCCTACCATACAAGGCCTCATACGGAGCCATCTGAATGCTCGACTGGTAACTGTTGTTGTAAGCAAACTCAGCAAGTGGTAAGAACTGGTTCCAAGCACCCCTAAAATCTAACACACATACACGAAGCATATCCTCCAGTATCTAAATAGTGCGTTCGGACTGTCCGTCCGTCTGGGGGTGAAATTTTGTACTCAACTCCACACGAGTAGCCAACTCTCGTTGTACAGCCCTCCAAAACCGTAAGATAAACTGTGTACCCCGGTTAGATATGTAGATATCGGTACACCGTGGAGTCTGACAATCTCGCGAATATATACCTGAGCTAGCTGATCTGAAGAGTAAGTAGTAATCACAGGAATGAAATGAGCTGACTTGGTCAATATATCCACAGTCACCCAAACTACATCGAACTTCCTCTGAGTCCGTGGGAGCCCAACAACGAAATCCATAGTGATCTGCTCCCATTTCTATTCTGGAATCTCTAACTTCTGAAGCAATCCACCCGGTCGCTGATGCTCATATTTTACTTATTGACAATTTAGACACCGAGCTACATACCCCACTATATCTTTCTTCATCCGCCTCTACCAATAGTGATGTCTCAAGTCCTGATATATTTTTGCAGCACCCGGATGAATGGAGTACCGCGAACTGTGAGCCTCCTGGAGAATCAACTCACACAAACCGTCCACATTAGGCACACATAGCCTGCCCTGCATCCGTAATACATTGTCATCTCCAATAGTGACTTCCTTGGCATCACCGTGATGNTATTCTGGAATCTCTAACTTCTGAAGCAATCCACCCGGTCGCTGATGCTCATATTTTACTTATTGACAAT
>AWOL01S0050680.1:0-38533 GCA_000715115.1 Nicotiana otophora
TACGCTCGGGCCGAGTATGGTACCGGGTGCCGGCCACGTCCCTTCAGGTTTAGGGCGTGACAGGTATGATCATTTGCCACTCATAGAATTTGCTTACAACAACTGCTTCCATGCTAGTATTCAGATGGCACCATTTGAGGCGTTATATGGTAGGAGATGTAGATCTCCCATTGGGTGGTTCGTGTTACACCCCATATTTTCATATGTGGAAGTACGCCATAAGTAAATTGATATAAGCTCGAAAATGAGATGTCACATCCCGCATTTTCGTACGTTAAAGTTTCGTCGTAAGCTAATCGACGTATGTTCGGGAATGAGATTATTTGGAGATTATAAGCATTATGCTACTTCAAACAAGTGATAAGTAAATTCGTGAAGGTGAGAGGCTAAGCGAATCGAATAAAATGAATTTTCGTCGAAGTTTGACATATTTGGATAAAATTACGGTATGAGCTAAAATACCCGGTATTTATGGACTAGTGCCATATAAGGTACCACATGACCATGATAGTAAGGTGTGCAAAGTGTTAAAAGTGAGTAGTATTTTAAGTAATTTGAGATAATTCCTAATTATGTGGATAATTGGGTAATTATTGGATAATGGGGGAATTAACAGGTTAATTATTAATTAGTGGATGATTAATTAAAGTCTTTGGACAAAGCCTAAGCCAAAAAAACGTGGCAGCACGATTTGGTCTCTTAAATGACTCTTGAATCACATAGCAAGGTGGCACTTGTTAAGAGAATTTAGTGGCCAAATCAATATGCCATGTGGGGACCACACCTAAAGGCTTAAAAACTTTTTTAAACTCACTTTATATCAAGGTGATGAAGGATGCTTCAGCAAGTTCATATAAGAACTTATGTAATAGTAACGTGAGTAATTCATATATGAATTAGAAGGCAACGGATGAAAACTTCAATACGGATTGCAATTCTAAGAGATTTGCAACGAAGTTATACTACATAATGTTATAGCAACAGGATTTTTCAATTTCAAGGGAGTATGATGCAATCCTTCATAAGAATATTATACGGATTTTTTCCTACTCTATGTATGTTAAGGTTATCCCTTCTTTCTTTTGGCATGATCTATACGACACGAACGAAACGAGCAAATGCTCAATTTCCAAAAATGACTCTATATTAGGGGTGTATATATTCTTAATTACCCATGTGAATTATTATTATATCTTCTGTTCATGGGTCTCAGAAAAATACGTATTTGATAAAATTTATCCGATAGGCATATTATTTTTATGATATTCTGAGAAAATCTTATTAACGTATTTTTTATGCATTTCAAGCATTTATACATGTACATTGACTCATGACCAGATGGCGTTATATACGCGTATATTATATGTATATGGGATATGGGAAAAGGTTATGGCATTATATACGCACCACCACCTGATCATCTAGTATACGTTGATGATTTGCCCACAGTGGCCAAAATGATATGATGGGATGCCCTCAGAGGCTTGATGATATTATGAACACATATACCTATGCATGGTATGACATTTATACGCATATGCATGACGTTATAAAAATGAAATGATTCACAGAGCTATGCAAACGTACATGTCGAGTCGTTTACTCCATGTTTCTCTCATGTCTATTATTTACTGATTTTCATTCCTTACATACTCGGTACATTATTTGTATTGACGTCCCTTTTTGCCTGGGGACGTTGCGTTTCATGCCCACAGGTCTCGATAGACAGGTTGAGAGTCCTCCAAGTAGGCGATCAGCTCAGCGGAAGATGTTGGTGCACTCCATTTGCTCCGGAGTTGCTTGTTTCGTCTGTATGATTTAGATGTGTATTGTTTGGTATGGCGGGGCTCTGTCCCAACCTTTATGACAATTATATATTCTTAGAGACTTGTAGATAGATTTCATGTATATGAAAGATTGTACGGCCTTGTCGGCCTATGTTTTAAGTTTATTAATGATCATGTTGGCCTATTAGGCCTGTATGTCACGTGTATATGATGATGTAATAAGAAAGATACGTTATGTTGGTACTCGGTTGAGTAAGGCATCGGGTGCCAGCCGCGGCCCATCGGTTTGGGTCGTGACAGTTCGGGATTAGGGAAGCTTAGTTAATAGGACCAGACCTCGTGCATCAGGCTATGGAAAAGGTTAAAATCATTAAGGAGTAGTTAAAAACTGCTAAGAGTCGTCAAAATTCCTATTCGGATGTTTGTCGCAGAGACTTAGAGTTCAAAGAAGATGATTGGGTATTCTTGAAGGTTTCCCCCATGAAGGGTATAATGCGGTTTGGAAGGAAGGGGCAATTGATTCCGAGGTATGTCGGGCCGTACAAAATCATTCCGAGGATTGGTCAGGTGGCATACAAGCTCGAGCTACAACCCAATATGTCATTAGTGCATCCGGTATTCCGTGTGTCTATGTTGAAGTAGGTAGTTGGAGATCCGTCAGCTATTGAGTCGGTTGAGACCATTGAGGTTAATGAAGAACTGTCATACAAAGAAATTCCAGTTGACATTCTTGATAGGCAAGTCCAAAAGTTGAGGAATAAAGAAATTGCCTCCGTGAAGTTGTTGTGGTGAAACCAGCAGGTTGAAGAGGCTACTTGGGAGGTCGGGGAAGAGATGAAAAAGAAGTATCCTTACTTGTTTGTATAAGCTATGAAACCTTTTTATAAAACTGTCGCCTATGAATTTTTTTTATCACTTGTTCAGTTAATGTAAAGGTGCTTCTTTCTAAATATATGGTATGTGAGGCCACTGTTGTTGTTGTTATGAGTTATGTTACGTCATTGATTTATGTATATGATTTAAGGATGTGTTTTTGGGGCTCTCTGACAGGTTGATAGGCCTAGTTACAGGGGAAACTCTGGCGAAATTTTTGAAAATTTAGGGAGTTAGTCAAATTTGGGGCTGCTGGTGTGTGGTATGAAACCTGAGTTGCATAAGATGCTAATAGTGAACCTTGACCCTTATTCGAGAACGAATGATCTTAAGTGGGGGAGGATGTAAGGCCCCGTGAAATGTTTCCTAAACATTAGGGTTCCAGGACGCTGCGGTTCGGACTTTGTGGATTGAACAGTGCGCTGGGGAGTGGAAGGAAAATATTTGGCAAAAATAGGCATTTCTGCGGCCCATTATGCGGCCGCATAATCGCTCTGCGGGCCGCAGAATGGCCGCAGAGTGGAGCAGCTACTTGGGCCATTTTTTATGCCAATTTCGCGGCCAATTATACAACCGCACAACCATTTCGTGGGCCGCACTTTTATCGCATAATCAGCCTTAAACTTTTGCGGAGGAAGGTTCTACGGCGCATTATGCGACCGCAGAATTTGTCTGCGGGCCGTATAACTACCGCAGACCCAGGCATATGTTTTCCAGTTTTTTGCACCAAATTATGCAGCCGATATGCATACCGCATATCCATTATGCGATTGCATAAGCGACCGCATACCCTGTCCCGGAGCGTCATTTTGGGGGTTTTTAAACCTGACCCTATTTCGTTAAAACATATGCCATAGTCCATTATTGAGCATATTTCTGATATTTTTAGAGTAAGAAAGAGTTCTTAGAGTGGGGAAGTAGCCTTCAACCTAATATCTAGCAATTCTTGCTCAATCTTTGAAGATTATCAAGAAAGTCTTCACCCTAAAGGTAAGAGTCTATGCCCTAGCTCTTAATTTTGCAAATCTACTAAAAAGGGAGTAATTAGAAAGACAATATTTGGGTGTGAGAGTTGTTACCTTGCATGCATGTGTTATCAATAATGTAGTAAGGTTGTGAGCTAAAAATGGTAGAGAATGGGTTAAGGAATGATAGAATCATTCCTAAAAGGGCCTTAAAAATATTAATGCACACCTAGTGTTTCATAATGTGCTCAAATGAGCTAGAATCATGACCATCTTCCTAATTTTGGTCGAACTTGTTATATTTCTAAAATAGATCGAAGTGCTAAGAATTCCTGAACGTTTTAAAGTTTAAGGAAGCTCAATTGAGGTGTGTTGGCTAAACTCCCTTCTTCTTAGAATCGAATCCCACGGTGTTCATGTAATTGGTGTAAGTCCCAAACTGATCATTATAGAATTGGCTATTCGTAATGTATTTGTGTTGAAGGATGTATGTTCAATATTTATTCTAAATGCTTCATCGTGCCATCTTGACATTTGAGGATGTGTTCAAAATGTGGAATATATGTTAGCAATGTTAAGACTTCATGTCAAGATCGAGTAAAGGTTATTATGCCAAATTGTATGAAAAGCCTCTATGTGCCTAAGATTCCCAAATTTCTCATATGTGAATTTAATGTCTTGAATGAGAAGCCTTATTATTGTTGATAATAATAATGCTGTTTGAATGTGGAAAGGGGAACTGGAAATATGAAATATGGCCAAGTGCCAAGAACGACTTTATAATTATGGCAACTAGTACCAATGAATTGAAAGGATGTGGAAGAAGTATGATGTGAGATGATTGACTGAAAAGGTAATGTCTCGGGTGAGACAGCCTAGCTGATCGGGCCATGATCGGAAGCCATGTTGCACACATAGTGGTGATTGTGCTGGAAATGATAATTGAAATAGTGGTTATGGTTGATGTCTCAAATGAGATGACCTAGCTGATCGGGTCATGATCGAACTCCGTGTAAGAATACGGTGGTATTTTGAATTTTGGTATATCGGCTCTAAAGATCACCCAACCTAATAACATGGAAATTGACTTGAGAATATATGTGATCCTTACTTGATGTTTTAGTATTGTTTGAAGCTTTTATTGAACTCATGATTGTTTCCCCTTGTATTATTATTCATTCTATTGAGATGGTGTTTATTTTTACATAATAGTACTATTCGACAGTACTAACGTCCCTTTTGCCGGGGGCGCTGCATCTTTAAATGGATGTAGGTTGTTCCATAGCAGGCAGTGTTGATCAGCGATAGTGGTACATCCTCTTCCCAACAGACTTGGTGAGCCCCACTTCATCTCGGCGTCATGTATTGTATCTTTTGTTCATATTATTATCATATTTTGAGGTATAGTCGGGGCCTTGTTACCGGCACTAGCGTAACTCGCTTTTGTATCTTTTAGAGGCTCCGTAGACACTATGTGGGTCATGGGTTCTAGAAAAGTCAAACATATTATGTTGTGTTTTTATCTCTTGTTCCACTCGAATCATAAGAATGTGTGTATCTTGAAACTTAAAAGTGATGTAACCAATGTGACGATCTAGTATTGTATATATGACCTTCCTACTGTCTAATTAATGAAATCATGTCTTCTCTTGATCATGGGTGAGTTGGGTTGGAAGTATCTAACATGCTTGCTAGATCGGGTTCACTCGATTGAGCGCCGGTTGTGCTTCTCGAGGTTAGGGCGTGATAGCATGTAGATATAAGGATGGTGGAAAGGTAATTGAGCGAGCAAGAGTAAACTCTTGGAATTGAATGGGTTGTGGATTGAAGGAAATCTTGTAGAAGAACCTTATAGTCGAGTTTGCACATCTAGTGTATGATAAAATGCTCAAATGAGCTGAAACCATGAATATCTTCCTAATTTATGTTCAGTTTTGTTATGTCTCAAAATAGATTGGGATTGATAGGATTTCCGGAAAATTATAGTAATTTAAGGAATGCTCAAAGGAAGGTTTGTTGGCAACTTCTCTCTTAGAATCTAATTCTATAATGTCCCCGTAAGCTTAAAGTATAGTTGGTTCAAGTTCCTAATTCCCATATTCCGAGTTGTTCCTAATAAATTCAATTATCTTGAGTAAACAAAGTATTGAAAGTTATGTGTTCAAAACGTGTTCCGAATGTTCCTATCACATTATGTTATCCTTCGGGAATGTGTTCACGAATAGTATGTGTATTAAAATTTTATGGCTTTGAGAAGTGTTTCAAATGAAAGTTATGATGCCAAATTGTGTGAGAAAAACTCGATGTGCTTAAAACTCTTAATTGCTCATATTTGTACCTAAAGTCTTGATTTGAAATGCATTATTGTTTGTAATCTATAAAGATGCTTGAAAGTGAAAGAAGTGGGTTGAAGATATAAAGTGTGGCCACTGTACCAATAATGAAAGTTATACTTGTAGCGAATGGTGCCAATAAAATGAAATGATGTGACAGACGTTATGGAATGAGCCTTGATACAACTGTTTCAAGATGACTTCGAAAATAGATTTGCCTAAAAGCTTATGTACTCGAGTCATGCCCAAATGTAGCTGTTTTAACTAATGCTATACTTTGTAAGTATTTCCTATGTGTTTTAAGCTCTTACATATTCATGAGTTGAAATTGTGCGTTTCCCTTTTGGGAAAAAAGTATTTCAAGAATAAATGCTATGTTACTCGTTTATGATTTTAACTTGCGCTTTGATTGCCAAACATTTTACTCAATTTCTTGGACAGAGATCCACTGTGTTTAAAGTCTTCATTACAAATAAACTTAAAGTTGTGATTTTCATAATATTCTATATGTTAATGTTTATGATGATGATCCTTGAAAGTAAAGAAATGGAAGTGTGGAATATGAAAGATGACCATTGTGCCATGAAAGAAGAATCATATGTATGGACAATAGAGTCAATGAAATGATGATGTTGTAACTGGTTCAAAGTACTAATGAATCTATATACGGTGTGAAAGGTTATGAGGATGCAATTGTATTTATGTATCCCTTGTATGAAAATCAAAAATATTCTTGGGAGTATCGTTAGTCACCGAGGAAGGTTAGGTGGGAACAAGCTAACCCCAAAACTACACGTGCCGTTGTAGGAGTGCATTGTGATTATTCCCCTTATTTGGGATGAAATTGATGTGATAAGAATATTCCCCTTAATTGGGATGAGATGATGGCTAG
The DNA here is from genome assembly GCA_000715115.1 of Nicotiana otophora. NCBI lineage: Eukaryota > Viridiplantae > Streptophyta > Magnoliopsida > Solanales > Solanaceae > Nicotiana > Nicotiana otophora. The sequence goes on from AWOL01S0050680.1 coordinate 6,851, forward strand.
CAAAAGGGTTATGTCGATCCACACGGCATTGTGGTGAGATGACCTAGCTGATCGGGTTGCTGGTAGGCTATAATCTCATGTTTTAGTCGATTATTACATTCTAATTTACTGTACTTTAATTGGGTTTGATTGTTAAATGCTAGTGTTTTATACTAATTGTGTGTTTTATGCTTTATAGGAGTATTTCCCAGCTATGTAGATGTTATGGAATAAATTTGAGTGATTTGGAGCATTGAAGTCTGAGTAAAAGCCCAAGGGATTAAGCTGGGATCACGTTCGAGGGTCGAGAACAACATCTGTATGGATGTGTGCATTTGTTCGGGCGCATGGAATGGAGCCCGACTTCGACTCGGACCCTAACTGAAAATTAAGGGATTTTTCCTTCACCTCATGCTTTTTAATTGTGTGTCATGGTGACATGCCACAACTTAAAGTGTGGGGTGGGGAAAATTGTATGTTGTATGTATTTATGTTAGTAATTTAGTTTTGTTGTTTTAGTAGTTAGAGATAGAAAAATGAGAAAAACCATAAAAATTTAAAAGAATTTGACTTTTCCTGACAATGGATAAAATTCAACGGGTTTCTTGAGGGATTAAAGTTGAAAGGAAAAGATAAAAAGATTTTCTTTTGTAGTTAGTGTAATAATTCCCCCTTGGATTTTCTTTGTGCCGCGGTTCTTTTTCAAGGGTTTTGTTTGAACCGGGTGTAGTTAGTTTTTGGTTTTGTAGAATAGTAGGAACCTTGTGTTATGATATGAATTGGAAGCAACATCTCTTGACTTGGTTATGCCTTGAGAATAGTGAGTGTGTTAGTTGTGACGCTTAGGCTCAGTTTTTGAATCTTGCATAAGTACCTTAAATTGTATGATCTTAATTGTGCTTAACTGCTTTGACTAGAGGGTCTTGATAATCTAATCTTGAGTGAGTTATGTGCCATGTGTGTGTAAGGTTTTGTGTATTTTGTGCATTGCATTTGATGTCTAGAACTTGCCTTATGTGTCTACAAAGCGAAATAGTAGTTTTGTTCAATCTTGGAAGTGATATAGGCATTTCTTTGTTGAGCCAGTTATATGCTTTGACCCACCTAATTGTATGTATCATAGTTAACCCCTTTGAGCATGTAATCTTGTTTCAATGCAATGGGTAATTATAACTTCAATGCAATGCGTTAGAAGCACCCTGGTTTTTCATGGAGTTCACCTGGGGGTACAGCAAATGCATGGCAACAAAATAACTCCAGATTTCAAGGGGCTCCTAGTTTTGTGAATCAGTCGAGGCCGCAATTTCAGCCTCAACAGCCAATTCAGTCTGGGTTAGAAGTTCTGATGAAATCCTTCATTGCCAAGACTGACGAGAGAATAGATGCTCACGGTGCAGCTATCAAAGAACTTGGGACATGTTTGCGTAACTTGGAGAGACAAATGGTACAAATTGCAACTATATTATCTGAGAGAATCCCAGGTACTCTGTCAGCTGATACTAAAAAGAATCCCAAAGAAACGGTAAATGATGTAACCTTGAGAAGCGGACAAGTGTTAAAATATCCCACTCCAATTCACAAAGATGTTGCGCCTGAAAAAGAAAGTGGGAAGGAGCTAAAAATTGAATATGATAAAAAGACTAAGAAGAAGAAAGGGAAGAAGGGAGCTGAGAAAAAGAAGAAGAGAATTCAATAAGGGATGAATCTGAAGAGAGCAAGAACATGCCTGCTTTACCTTTTGCCCAAAAGCTTTATAGAGAGAAGCTGGACAAGCAATTTGAGAGATTTCTGGATATGTTGAAACAAGTTAATGTAAATTTGCCATATACTGAAGTTCTCTCCCAAATGCCAGCTTATGCTAAGTTCTTGAAGTAAATCATGACAAAGAAGAGAAAGATAGAAGAGACCTCAGTGGTCAAGCTCACAGAGCATTGCAGCGCGGTCTTGCAAAACAAACTCCCACAAAAGTGTGGAGATCCAGGGATTTTTACTATACCTTGCTCGTTAGGCACTCTTAATTTTGATAAGTCTTTGTGTGATTCTGGTGCATCAATTAATTTAATGCCTTTGTCTATTTACAGGAAACTGGAGAATGAGCTTGGAGAGAAAAGGTCTGCACCAATATCTTTGCAGTTGGCAGACCAAACAACTATAATACCCGAGGGGATAGTGGAAGATGTATTAGTTCGAGTAGCTAAGTTTGTATTTTCTGTAGATTTCATAGTGGTAAATATGTAGGAGAACAAGAAGGTCCCCCTCATCCTAGGAAGACCATTTTTAGCAATGAGTAGAGCTATACTGGATATACATGATAGAAAACTCATGCTCAGAATGGGTGAGGAGACGGTGACATTTGAGATGAATGTAGCAACTGGAGTGAAAAAGGAGAAGCCAGCTACAAGTGTTGAGTGGAGAGTGAAAAGCGCGAATGAGAAAGTTCCAATGATTGAGAAAGATAAGTGTGGGGTAGACCCCAAGAAGGCTGAGAAGAAGCTATTTGCATGGATGTGTGCATTGGTTCGGGTGCATGGAATGGAGCACGACTTCGACTAGGACCCCGACTGAAAATTAAGGGAAGTTTCCTTCATCTTATTCTTTTTAATTGTGTGTCATGGGGACATGCCACAACTTACAGTTTGAGGTGGGGAAAACTATATGTTGTATGTATCTGTGTTAGTAATTTAGTTTTGTTGTTTTAGTAGTTAGAGATAGAAAAATGAGAAAAAACATAAAACTTTAAAAGCTTTCGACTTTTCCCGACGATGGATAACATTCGACGGGTTTCTTAAGGGATTAAAGTCGAAAGGAAAAGATAAAAATATTTTCTTTTGTAGTTAGTGTAATAATTCCCCCTTGGTTTTCCTTTATGCTACGGTTCTTTTCCAAGGGTCTTGTTTGAACCGGGTGTAGTTAGTTTTTGGTTTTGTAGAATAGTAGGAACCTTATGTTATGATTTGAATTGGAAGCAATATCTCTTGACTTGGTTATGCCTTGAGAATAGTGAGTGCTTTAGTTGTAACGCTTAGGCTCAGTTTTTAACTCTTGCATAAGTACCTTAAATTGTATGATCTTAACTGTGCTTAACTGCTTTGACTAGAGTGTCTTGATAATCCAATCTTGAGTGAGTTTTGTGCCATGTGTGTGTAAGATTTTATGTATTCTGTGCATTGAATTTCATGTGTAGAACTTGCCATGTGTGTTTACAAAGCAAAATAGTAGTTTTGTTCAGTCTTGGAAGTGATATAGGCATTTCTTTGTTGAGCCAGTTATATGCTTTGACCCACCTAATTGTATGTATCATAGTTAACCCCTTTGAGCATGTAATCTTGTTTCTTTGGTAACCACATTACAAGTCTTACCCATTTGTATGACTTGACCATCTATTTGAACTTTGTACCTCTCTTGAGCACTTGAATATGTTATGAACTTTGTAAAAGTTGAAGTGTGGGGTGGTTGGTTTGGATTTTGAGTGGAACTATTGAATTACGGAGAAAGGTGCATTGATTTGAAGAAGTAAGAGCCACTTAAATAGAAAAAGAAAGAAAAAAATATAGTTGTATTGTTGTGCAAAATATTCACTGATAGTAGTAATTCTTGATGTAATTGTGCTTAAAGAAGAAGGGAGTTAATGCATATTGATGATAAGGTGGAGTATGGTTTGACATAAGTGTGGGGTTTTGAATGTTAAATTGTATGTATTAAAGTGCTTATGGAGGTGTAGTCACTCTTATATCTAAATGTGTCCTACTCATTCCCCAACCCACATTATAACCAATGAAAGTCCTACTTGATCCTTGACTGAATGAGCTCGATTAGTTGAGTAGTATACTACGAGCAAGCCTATGGTTCATCTTTTGTGGCATATGAATGTTATTTCTGAGAGTGAGTGAATTCTTTCTATTTTGAGTTCCTGATTATGGTTAAATTTGATAGTGTGTGGAACTACTCTCTAATGTTGTGAGGGCACTTGATTCATGAATGAAAGGTAATGTCATTGACCTCTGTGTTAGAGTAAATGAGCGGGTTATAAATAATGTGTGGTGCTTTTGGGTCAAATCTTGAGGCAAGGATGTTACACTATTGTGCTTACTCTATTTTAAATATTCATGGTATAATGAGTTAGGAGAGTTGCTTAATAAGGTCGTGTCATTATAAAATGTAGTTTGATTGCTCGAGGACGAGCAATGGTTTAAGTGTAGGGTGTTGATGGTAGGCTATAATCTCGTGTTTTAATCGATTACTACATTCCAATTTACTACACTTTAATTGCGTTTGAGCTTTAAATGCTAGTGTTTTATGCTTTGTAGGAGTGTTTCCGAGCTATGTAGATGTTATGGAAAGAGTTTGAGTGATTTGGAGCTTTAAAGTCTGAGCAAAAGCCCAAGGGATTAAGCTGGGATCGCGTTCGGGGGTCGAGAACAACATCTGGATATCAAACAATCAAGAAACAATTATACTAAGAGAAACCCTCACTATCGTGGTGCGTGGGGCGGCGTGTGGGGCGCCGCGGTAGGCCATTTCCCTGAAGTTTGTCAGAAATCAACTCTCTGAAAATCCCCACTAGTGCCTTGCATGGCGCGTCGCCCCATGGGGCACGTCTGTGCAATTTTTATAGAGTTATTTTCCTATTTTGCATGAGAGAAGGTGTTTTCGTCTGGGCCCGACCCTACTTAGGATAAATACATGTAAAAACGTTATTTTATGGACTTTTGACACATCTTAGACCTAATTAAACCAAGGAAGAGGTGGACAAAGAAAAGCTCAAGGATTTCATCATTCAATCCTCACTCAAGACAAGGGTTTGGATCGTTTTATGTTTTCCTTTAACTTAAACATTTTTATGATGAATTACTCCATATCCATGGAGTAGTTCTCTTTAGGGTTTGATGGATTTGGTGTATTGATACTTGTTTGTGGATAATTAACTCTAGTTTTATGTATTGAATCATTTTGGATGTTTTAATTGTTGCATCTATATTCACTTGTTCGTGTAATCGAGAGAGGCATAACTTGTGATATTGTTGCATTATATTTCGTTGGTTGAAGTCATTAATTCATATTAGTAATCAGAATAGTCTAGTTGAATTGTTGATTAAACTTAGTTAGGAGGATAATAGAGAGAGGTTCTTCTAAATACCAATCCACTACGAATTCTTGCATATCTTCACGTGCTTAAAGTTTGTTCATCTTGTGAGGTTGAGACTTAATCGAGAGAGGAGTTTCTACAAATCAATTGAACTAATAACCAAGTGAATTTGAGAGACTCACTTGAACATCAGAATTGAATTATCTAGAGTTAAATCCCAAACATTTGTCTGGCACCTATCCTATCAATCCTATCTTCTCCCAATTGATAACTTCCTTTGCTCAATACATGTGTTGATTGTCATTAGTCGATAGTTTAGACTCTTAGTTAATTTTTGTTTAAATCACATAAATCTCCATTATTGATCATCTTGAACAGAAATATAGATACAAACTACGATAATACTGTTTAACTCCAATCTATGTGGACACGATATTTTAATTTACTATATTCGACTAGAGAGCATATTTTAGTGTGTGTTTTACGCTCGTTAGTCAAGATCACCATGATGCACACATGGTGGTGATTGTAATTATGATTACACCACCACCCGCACACATTGGGGTGAGGCGACAAAGCCTCTTTGTGTATAAGTTGTTGTGATTGGATGTCTTTGGTTAGACGGCTTTGCCGATCGGGCTGAGATCAGACTCCATGCTAAAAGTACGGTGGTATTGTGATTGGATGTCTCTTGTGAGATGGCTTAGCCGATCGGGCCGTCATCGGACTCCGTCTAAATTCACGGTGATATATCAGTACTAAAGATCTCCCAACCAAAAATAACATTATCTTCGTTTTTGATTATCATCTTCACAGTATTATATTCGTATTTTGAAAATTGTTATGTTTTAACTTGGAATTTGGATATCATTGATCGTTGCTTATTGTTTCCATGGTTCTCCTTTCTTATATTGGCATTCTATTTTGAAAGAGGACATTTAGCTTTACATACTAGTAGTATTCCATATGTACTAACGTCCCTTTTTTCGGGGGCTCTGCATCTTCAATGGATGTAAGTGGTTCATTAGAGGGCATCTTTGCATCTCGTTAGCAGTTACTCCCTATTCAGCAGGTTTTGGTGAGCCCTACTCTATTCCGGGCCTGATGTCATTTGATGTTATACGTTGTGTTATGAGGTATAGTCAAGGCCTTGTTGCCGGCACTTCCATACTACTTTTCTGTTGTACTTAGAGGCTCCGTAGACAGGTTCTGGTTGGTGTTTGATGTTGAAAATTGAACCAGAAGTGTTGGTATTTGGCAAATATGTTTCTCATTATATCTATAAACTTGTAATATTTTGGAAATTTTAAATGAATCTTCTAATGGTAATGAAATGGGTGTTGTTTGTGAAATCTTTTCAATGTTTAGTTAATGGAGTACATCTCCACTCTATTCATGGGCAAGGTCGAGTAGAAAGTATCTAGCAGGCTTGCTTGACCGGGTTACCTTGGTTGAGCACTGGTCGCACTCCCCGATGTTGGGGCGTGACAAACTTGGTATCAGAGCCTAAGATTTTAAATTGTCCTAGGATGTCTTGGAGCCTTGTCTTGTAGAGTCCTTCTTATCGGTGTGTTGTCAACCACATCTATAATTCAGAGGCTATATGGGCATTTAGGAATGTCACCCTTCTTCGGTTCTCCAGATCGTGCGATAGAGCTCAAGATAGGAAGCTAATTTCCTCGTCATGTCTCATTTTCCAGATGAGTAGCCCACGAGGTCGAGGCAGCGAGGAGGGATTTAAAGAACCAGTTGCTAGGGGATGTATCCATGTTCCTATCAATGTCACAATGCCACCAGATCATGTGGTGAGAGCACCTAAGAAACAAAACATGGTTGTTTGTACCAATAAGCCGGAATGTTTGATTTGTAAAAAGCGCCACTTGGGTACGTGTTGCATGACTCTTGAAATATGTTATGGCTATGTAAAGAGGGGGCATAAGAAAAACAAATGCCGTAGGTTGGGTACACCCATCCCGGTCTACCCGATACGCGGGAAGGCATATTTGGCGTCGTGTTGTGAGGATGCTCAGGAATGTGTTAGGGGTGGAAGGCTTGGGAAATTCCAAAGGCCCACACAACAATTTGGTACAGAGATTTTTACTCCCGCCGTGAAGGCCTAGAGGAAGGATCGGGGGGATGCTTATGGATTATGCAAAAAGGGTAAAAGTCAAGTCAGTAGGGCAAGTTAATTTAACAAACCTCATCCTCGTTGCATGAACTATGGGAGATATCATTCGGGGGTATGTCACTATGGTACCAATGGATGTGGAGTCGAGGGGCATCAGTTAAGGTACTTCCCTGTCAACCTAAAATCACCAAGTAAGTCACTCCTTGCTATATCATTATGAATGCCACATAACTTTTCCTTGTTTTATTGTATATGTACACCCATATTGAAGAGCTTTCATAAACATGGTCTTAACAAGATGCTGAATCAAAAAACATTGCATGTACTTACTTTCTGTATGAGACGCATTATTCGAGAAGTCTCTTTATCACAATTCTCTTACTTACAATCTCTTGAGGAATTGAGTTCTATAATGATTTCCTTGAATTGAGTTATAACCCTAGGCTAATACTTCCCACTTGCTTCCCTAATATTCCTAACAAGGGACTATATCTGATGAATTTCTTATAGAACCTTCTGATTAGAATGGATAACATATGCTCACTTGTACCTGTGCACACACCATCATAATATTTACCTACATGGTATCGAATCTAATGTAAAGCAACCTAGTGCTGAGATCCTTCTTGAGCCACTCTTTCTCTCTCTGGTGTATGTGGCTCATATGGTTTGAACAGTCGCTTTACTCCTTTGTGGATATTATCATGAAACCTTTTCACTGTCTAGCAACATAAGAGCATATCTTAGCACCCATCATATGTGTACTTGTCAATTGAAAGAGGTCACTTTTCCGCATAAAGTTCCTCTGAAACATGGGATCCTCACAAATTCGTAAGAGGAATATCTATTGTTCGCCCATCTCAGTATAACTTTCATGTCCACCTAGATCATGCCCCAGTGAGTAACTCACTTTGTTCCTAGTATTTAGTTGCCCATGTCGTAGCCTGGTATTGCCGCTTGAGAGTTATTATAGCAGAAACGTGTCCAGCTCATAACAAATGTTCATTTTCTGTTTACACCTCTACAACGTTTTCTGACTGTGTTCCTTAGTTATTAAATTCATTGTGCTAGTTTCCCGACACTTGTTGGATAACCATGAGAGATCACATCCTTCCATATGCTGCTGTAACACTTCCTTTCACATAAGGATCCTTAATAGGCTCTCCATCAAGACCGAATACATGATTTCATTCGAATATTAAAATGTCGTAGGTATATGGTTTCACTCGTGTGTGTTTGAAAATTAAGTAGACTTATCGCGACCTTTCCCTCCCCACTTTAGGTGGATGTTCCAGATTTTGACACATTTCATGAGCATATTGATTTGAAAGACAAGTTTGTCGTACCTCTAGTCCTCTCATATAGGATCAACCATCGAGAAGGGTTAAGCTATCAGAATGATAATAATCTCACAAGTGATCGACCTCTTTTTTCAACCTCATGGGCATGTGACATAGATTCCTTGTGTCAGTTAGTGTTAAGAGCGTAATGCAACTTCATGTATTTTGAAACCAATATCACATTCCGGGTGCTAGAATATTCTCATTTCGAGTTAATAAGATTTTCCCTACGCACCAGGAGGAGACTGGTGTCACATACTTGGCTATTTTACTATGGCTATACAAGGCACATATGGAATGAAACAATTGTTACTGTCCATTTTCATAACTCATAGTCTTCCAAGAATAACTGATGCTAATGTCCTTATCCTCTTGATCATGCCTCTCATATATCACATGTTTAGAATGCCTCACTTGGTTTTACATCTCAGGGTCATGTACATGGTTCCTACATTATCAATACCTACTAGGCAACTCTATGCCTCATTTGTTGAACCAATGATGTCACCACAACGAATAATGATGTATGCGCTATTGGTAGTAACCTTCACATCTCTTAGGATATAACTTCCTAAAGGGCATGTGCTCAACACATTGATGAATTCTTAAACAATTCCAGCTCCATATCAAACCTTGTTGTTCCTCCTTGTATTAGATCTATGGGGGCTGAAGGTTCAAACATGTCACAGAAGGAGCATCATCCCATGATCAAAGATGTTGGGTAGGAAACGTTATGGTCATCTTCATGCTAGAACATCTTAGAATAATTTATGAAGGCCGCCAAAGGTTTAATTTGGGTAGGAAACTTTATGGCCATCTTCTCCATAAAGATATTATGTGAATTGCTAATAAAGGTAAAGTATGTGTAGTCACATTAGGCCTTATGGAACCCTGAAGGAAATAAGCCAAATTATGAGTATGATGTTTCCCCATCTTTGTCCTCCATGCACCCGATGCATCATGTATCTAGGTTCCAGAAGTTAGTTGGAAAACCTTTGTCAGTCGCTCCGGTGGAAGCTATTGAAGGCAAGGTTAATGGGTAATTTTCTTATGAGAGGCACCTAATTGTCATCCTTGTTAGATAGGTTCGGGAGTTGAGATTGCCTCCGTTAATGTGTTATGGCAAAGTCTGTGAGTCAAGGGGGTCACCTCGAAGGCCAAGAGTGTTGTGGAAAGAATGTATTCTCACTTATTTGTATAGCCAGACGGTTGTGGTTCAAAAGGTACTTTCTATGTCTTATGATTCAAATATGTGCAGTTCATGTCTATATACCACTTTTGACAATATAACACACGTAATGTTGAGATTAGTGTTGTTGAAATATATTGTAATGTTTTGACAAGTTGTGGATGTGCTGTTAGGGTGGTTTTGGTTATTCTCTAGCAGGTGGATATGCCCAATTACAGGGGAAACTCTGCCAGGATTTCTGAAAAATTTGGGAGTTAATCAAAATTTGGGGGCTTGAGATATGTGAAAGAAGAGACGAGTTATGTTGGGTGTGCTGGGTAGACTCTACCTTTCATTCGAGGATGAATGATCCTAAGTGGGGGAGAATGTAAGGCCCCGTAAAATTTTGCCACGGAATTTAAGGTTTCGTGGTGCCGAGGTAGGCTAATGGGTTTGAGGATTGTAGAAAACGAGCCACGGTATAGACTTTTTGGGTTGAAGAATGCACTAAAGTTTTGATGGGCATTTTCGGCAGAAGAAGGCAATTATGTGATCAATTTCGCAACCGTAGAACTGTTTAGCGGACCGCATAAGCATCACAGAGTGGAATAGAAAATGGGCGAATTTTGAAAAACAATTCTGCTGGCCGCAAAATGATTCTGCGGGCTGCATAACCATTCTGCTGGCCGCATAAAAATTCTGCTGCCCACATAACGATTCTGTTGGCCACATAATCAATTTTGCTGCCTACATAACGATTTTGCTACCCACATAACGATTCTACTACCACATAATTGCACCACATAATTGACTTCAGGGGTCATTTTTGGAAATTTTCTTATCTGACCTTATTTCGATATAAGGCCTTAGGGGGTCATTTAGAAGGAAAGATCTTATATTTTAGAGAGAGGAGAGAGCTATTCTAGAGAAATAAGGGAGGGCACCAACATCTTCATGCTTCAAATTCTTGCTCAAGCTTTGGAGATTCATGGGAGAAATCCAGAAGATCTTCATCTAATAGGTAAGGTTCTACTCCCTAGCCCTAAATTTCATAATTTGGACTGAAAGTAGGTAATGAGAAATGTGATTCTTGGGTATGAGAGTTGTTATCTATGCATGCATGTATCTATAAGTATGGTGGGAAGGTAATTGAGCTAATATGAGTAAACTCTTGGTATTGAATGGGTTGTGGAGTGAAGGAAACTTGTAGAAGAATCTTGTAGTCGAATTTGCACATCTAGTGTTTGATAAAATGCTCAAATGAGCGGAAACCATGAATATCTTCCTAATTTATGTTCAATTTTGTTATGTCTCATAATAGATTGGGATTTCAAGTATTTCCGGAACATTGTAGCAATTTAAGGAATGCTCAAAGGAAGGTATGTTGGCTAAACTTCTCTCTTAGAATCGAATTCCATGATGTCCCCGTAAGCTTCAAGTATGGTTGGTTCAAGTTCCTAATTCCCATGTTCCGCGTTGTTCCTAATTAATTCAATTATCCCGAGTAAACAAAGTGTTGAAAGTTATGTGTTCAAAACATGTTCTGAATGTTCCTATCACATTATGATATCCTTCAGGAATGTGTTCACGAATGATATGTGTATTAAAATGTTATGGCTTTGAGAAGTGTTTCAAATGAAAGGTTTGATGCCAAATTGTGTGAGAAAAACTCGATGTGCTTAAGACTCTTAATTGCTCATATGTGTACCTAAAGTCTTGATTTGAAATGCATTATTGTTGATAATCTATAAAGATGCTTGAAAGTGAAAGAAGTGGGTTGAAGATATAAAGTGTGGCCACCATGCCAATAATGAAAGTTATACTTGTGGCCAATGATGCCAATAAAATGAAATGATGTGACATGCGTTATGGAATGAGCCTTGATTCAACTTTTTCAAAATGACTTCGCAAATAGATTTGCCTAAAATCTAATGTACTCGAGTCATGCCCAAATGTGGCTATTTTAACTAATGTTATGCTTTGTAAGTATTTCCAATGTGTTTTAAGCTCTTACATATTCATGAGTTAAAATTGTGGATTGCCCTTTTGGGGAAAAAGTATTTCAAGAATAAATGGTGTGTTACTCGTTTATGATTATAACTTGCGCTTTGATTGCCAATCAATTTACTCAATTTCTTGGACAGAGATTGTTACACCCCATATTTTTGTACGTAAAAGTACGTCATAAGTCAATTGATGTAAGTTCAGAAATGAAATCATCTTTTAAAAGTCTATAAATTAAGTTAATAATGTTACCGTGGAGGTTACAAATCTTTAATACCATGGATAACAAGTACCAAGAGGGTTGGAAAGCTTAGAAGCTAAACGAAAAATAAGTTTCGGCGAAAGTTGATAAGTTTGGAATGTTATAACATGCACTTTGGGATGAGACTAGGGTACTTAACGTGATAAGGATGTTGTGTTATGAGTTATTTTAGGCTTATGATAGTCGTGTGTTACGTTTTAAAGTCAAGCGAGTTGTGGAACAAAATTTGGCAAAGGTCATCACCAGTTACATTCATAAATATGCTGAAAATTAGGTCAAATGTAGCAGAGCTTGTCTCCCAACAAACTTGGAATTACGGGATTATCCACATATCAAATTGAATATCTACGAGTCTAGTTTTTAAAGTATTAAACCTTTTGTCGATACGACATCGGAGTAGAGAGATATTTGTAGTTTCGCGATACTGCGGAGACTGCATAGGTGACAAGTAGATGTGTCACTGAAGCTTTTTGAGCAATACATTTCGTGTGTTATATGACGTCTTTTTGGGACATATTATATACCAAATTGAAGTTATTGGAATGTAGTTTCCAAAGCTCTTAAACGCTTGTTCATACAACATCCGGATAAAAATATATAAGCGTTGGAAGATGGGCCAATACTAGGGTGCCAAGCTAGCACCTCTTTGACTTTTCAAAAGTTGATATATATAGGTCTTAGGTTGTCTTTATCTTCATTTTTCCATAGAACACGACCAGAGAACACCCATAAACATATCCTTAAGCTCTCTTCTAGGGATTCAAAAAAGATTAACATCCCAGATACGAAATCAATATGCGATAATATTAGAACGATCCCTACGACGTAAGTATCGCTATATCGACTCTCTTTTTCTTTGCAGTTTGAGTTTTGAAAGGTACTTCATAGTTAATAAAACGTCTACTTTCTGTATTTAAGCTTTTAAATATATAGGAAGGTTGATAAATTTGTTTCCTAATAGTTAGAACTCACGGGACGGTTATCGAAAGACGTGAGTTCGATTTATTTCATGTTTAGTAGACTGTTTTGTAGTCCACTCATGTTGGCCTATTGTGCTGCTGATTTATGGAGTTTGGAAGGATGAAGGGCGTGGAGAAATGCCACATGTGTTAGGGTAGTAGGTTGGTCGCTCGTCGTTGCAATTTCAGGCTAATTGATAACATATTGATTGGGTGTGTTATGCTATATTTGGGGTTTTTGTTGCATTAAAGGTCCCGAATTATAGTTGGATTGTTTTTGAGTTGCTGATTGTATTATGTTTGTATCTCACTTATAGTAGGCTTGAGGGAGCAATAAAATCAGGGAAAATGCTGCCTGTTTTATTTTAGAATCGAGTTATCGTTTGAGATACGTGATATACAAGCGCCATCTAAGTTGTACATGTATTTCTTTGTTATAGGGTTGGCGCGCTAGTTGTCATAAGCTTGTTGTTGAGTTGCATTGATGACTTGAGGTATGTTAAGTCTATCCCTTTTTTCCTTTTGGTATGATCCATATGATACGATGAAATGAGCTAGCACGCAACTTTCATAAATGATTCTATTCTTAGAAGTACTAGGGTTGCATATGTTCTTGATTCCCTATGTGTCCTACTATCATATCGTGTGTTCATGGGTCTCATGACATTCCAAGAGATTTTATTAACTTACTTCATTATGCATTGCATTCATTTATACATGTATATTGACCCATGACCAGATGGCGTTATATACGCGTATAGTATATGTATATGGGGTATGGGGAAAGGTTATGGCGTTACATACGCACCATCACCTGATCAGCTAGTCTACGATGATGATTTCGCCCATAGAGGCTGAGATGATATGATGGGATGCCCTCAGAGGCTTAATGATGTTATGTACGCACATACCTATGCATGATGTGACATTTATACATATATGCATGACATTATAAATATTTCATGATTCACAAAGCTATTCAGACTTACAAGTTGAGTTCTTTACTCCATGTTTCTTTCATGTCTTTTATATACTGCTTTACGCCTTATATACTCAGTACTTTATTTGTACTTACGTCCCTTTTTCCTGGGGACGCTGTGTTTCATGCTCGTAGGTCCCAATAGATAGGTTGAGAGTCCTCCTAGTAGGCTATCAACTTAGCGGAAGGTGTTGGTGCACTCCACATGTTCCGGAGTTGCCTATTTGGTTAGTATGATCTGGACATGTATTGATTAGTATGGTGGGCCCTGTCCCGACCTTTATGACGTTTATGCACTCTTAGAGGGTTGTAGACATATGTCATGTATATAGATGATTTTATGTCCTTGTAGGCCTATGTTTTGAGTGTACAAATGATCATGTCGGCCTTATAGGCCCGTATGTCACATGTATAAGTTTGTATTCCATGTTGGGTCGTCCTATGTCGAGTATTCCCTTATGTTTTATTCTAGTTATATCATGACGACCCTTCTGGCCTATTTACCCATGATAGTATGATAAGAAAGATATGTTACGTTGGTGCTCGGTTAGGTAAGGCACCGGGTGCTAGTCGCGGCCCATCGGTTTGGGTCGTGACAGAGATCCACTGTGTTTAAAGTCTTCATTACAAATGAACTTCAAGTTTTGATTTCCAGAATATTCTATATGTTGATGTTTATGATGATGATCCTTGAAAGTAAAGAAATGGAAGTGTGGAATATGAAATACGACTATTGTGCCATGAAAGAAGAATCATATGTATGGCCAATAGAGCCAATGAAATGATGATGTTGTAAGTGGTTGAAAGTACTAATGAATCTATATACGGTGTGAAAAGTTGTGAGGTAAATGCAATTGTATTTATGTTTTTCTTGTATGCAAATCAAAAATATTTTTGGGAGTATCGTTAGTCACCGAGGAAGGGTAGGTGGGAACAACCTAACCCCGAAACTACACGTGACGGTGTAGGAGTGCATTGTAATAATTCCCCTTATTTGAGATGTGATTGATGTGATAAGAATATTCCCCTTAATTTGGATGAGATGATTACCAGCAAAAGGGTAATGTCAATCCACATGACATTGTGGTGAGATGACCTAGCCGATCGGGTCGCGATCGGACGCCATGCCGCACACATGATGGTGATTGTGATTGTGATTATACCTCCACCCGCACACATTGGGTTGAGGTGGTAGGGTCACTTTGTGTAGAAGTTGTTGTGCTTGGATGTCTCTGGTGAGACGGCTTAGCCGATCGGGATGAGATCAGACTCCATGCTAAAAGTACGGTGGTATTGTGATTGGATATCTCTTGTGAGATGGCTTAGCCAATCGGGCCGTGATCGGACTCCGTTCTAAATTCACGGTGGTATTTCAGTACTAAAGATCTCCCAACCAAAAATAACATTATCTTCATTTTTTATTATCATCTTCACAGTACTATCTTTGTATTTTGAAAACGGTTATGTTTTAACTTGGCATTTGGATATCATTGATCGTTGCTTGCTGCTTCCATGGTTTTCCTTTCTTATATTGGCATTTTATTTTGAAAGAGGACATTTAGCTTTACATACTAGTAATATTCCGTATGTACTAACGTCCCTTTTTCCGGGGGCTCTGCATCTTCAATGGATGTAAGTGGTTCATTAGAGGGCATCTTTGGATCTCATTAGCGATTACTCCCTATTCAGCAGGTTTTGGTGAGCCCTACTCTATTCCGGGATTGATGTCATTTGATGTTGTACGTTGTGTTATGAGGTATAGCCAGGGCCTTATTGCCGGCACTTCCATAATACTCTTTTGTTGTACTTAGTGGATCCGTAGACAGGTTGTGGGTGGTGTTTGATGTTGGGAATTGAACTAGAAGTGTTGGTATTTGGCAAATATGTTTCTCATTATATCTATAAACTTGTAATATTTTGAAAATTTTAAATAAAAATGCTAATGGTAATGAAATGGGTGTTGTTTATGAAATCCTTTTAGTGTTTAATTAATGGAGTATATTTCCACTCTATTCATGGGCAAGGTCGGGTAGAAAGTATCTAGCAGGCTTGCTTGACCGGGTTATCTTAGTTGAGCGTCGGTCGTACTCCCCGAGGTCGGGGCGTGACAATATTCCTATCCTAACCGCGAAATCGTTCCCCGAGCCAAGGGTTCAGAAACAAGCTCTCTTTAATTTACTCTAATCTAAACATGGCTTTCCCAAGCATAGCAAAGATAGTAGGGTAAATTGGTAGCTACAACAATTCACAAGTTAAAACTAAAATTAAAGAAACAACCACAAGATGATAATCCGAATTAACGAAGATGTAATTAATTAACGTCAATAATCATGTCAACCAAAACCCTAGAAACTTGAGTGCTTAGCCAATCATGTTCGTAGTAACAATTTTCCAAGTATTTTGCATAAACAAATTACAAAGAAAAGATGAAGGAATGAAGAACTCGATGATTGTCTCCTCCAACAGTTGTTCCACGTGATGTTCTTGCCTCCAAAAAATGTTCAACCCTTCAAAAACTAACTTTAGGATGGTACCAAAACTAGTGAGGAATTAAAATTTGCTCGGGTGGCATCGTCGGCGCGAGGCACTTTCTAGGGCACCAATATTTCTGCGCGAGGCACTGTCTATGGTGCCATTATTTCTGCACGAGGCATTGTCTGGGACACCAATTACAGTGCCCTGGACAATGCTTTGCACTGTCTATGGCCATGACTTTTCATTGCCTTGCACATCTTCTTTTATTGTTCCATTTTGTAGCTCTAAGGTACCATTTCGTGCAACTTTTCTCCAATTCATGTCCAAGCATTCCTGGGCACCAACTTATACTTCCTCCAAATTCTTCCTTTTTTGACGTCAATTTGCATGCAAACTCCCCAAATCACTTCCAATTGACTCCTGCACATTAAAATACCATTATTAAGCTCGAGCCACAAATATTCACACCAAAGTTAACAAGATCAAGGCATAATGCATGGCAAATTACATGCAAAAACATAGAATTTTAGCCAAACATCACCACCCCACACTTAATCTCTTGCTCGTCTCGAGCAACCAACAACTAACTCTATTCTTGAGCACTTTATATTTACACATTTGAAGCACACTACACCAATGACCACGGTTGATAGCAACAATTAAACTGTAGCATATGCAATCACTTACACTTCCCTTTTCTTATGCCATTCTTCAAAAATATTCACAACAAATACGACATTCTTATAACAATCCTAACCTCTAAAACCGACTCAGTGTCACAATGCACTCATGGCTTGAACACCCAACATCCTAGAGAAGTCTAATGAAACCATGTGCCCTCACAACAAGAACAAAAGAGTAAGTTGAATGCACACATTCAAATCAAATTCTCAAATATATTATAAGGACTGGTATATATCAAAGAAAATCGCTCACTCTCACAAAAGAAGTCACATGCATGCAATTGGTACCATATGCTTGCCTTTAATGTAAATCTCTACTAATGTAGGCTCGCTCGATCTAAAATCAATTAGGACTTTTTTATGGTTTTAATGTGGGCTAAGGGACGGGTAGGATATATATAGGAATAGTGGCTTGTCCTCCTAAGCAGTTTAACACTTCACATAATTAATTTTAAGCGCATATTCTTCAATCCCAACTTCAATTTCACAACTAAAATCATCCCCAACAACGTTCTCTCTTTCTTTAGGTACTACTTTAATTCATACTCACTACGAAGAACAAGATGCCAATTTATTCATCTATATTTTTTCTTCTCTTTTTTTCAGATTTCTTTTTCTTTACAATTTTCGTTAGTGGTGTATTATTTTACAAAACAACTGCACATTTCTTCCTTTCATTGGTTCCACTCGAAATCCACCCAAATTCCCTCCTTACTTCTTTTAGCGCTCATTTCACAATTAAAGTTCTTTAAGAGGTAAAAGGAACAAAACAATGTCAATTAAGAACAAACGGGAATAGGCTTGTAATGTGGGTTCCAAATAAAAGTCTATAGGCTCAAAAGGGTTAACTAAGGACAAATTTTATTTGTGATCTGCATTAAGCTCAAAAAGAACAAAGACAGCCTAGAATTATTTTTCAAACTGAGCCTCACCTAAAAATTCGCTTCAACTCACATACGAGGTAAGTTCTAGACACAAGTACAATGACATGGACTACACAAAAATCTCACTTCACACATGGCACATGACTCACTAAGTACGGTCTCATTCTGACTCTCAAACTAATGCAAGTATTCACGGAGCCACAAGATATTAAGCATTAAGTACAAAGTGAACATAAGTCAAAGAATACGATACATAGGCATCACGAGACATGCCATCCAATTTATAAAGGCATCGTGATCAATTTCAAAACATAGGGAAGATACTACACATTCTAAAGCATAAATATGCTACTATGAAACAAGTCAACGGCGCCTAGGAATCTCATCTTTCTTCCTCCATTTCTTTCCTAAGTCCTACTCGAAAACAATAAAATACAAGAAAAAACTACTATCCGATTCAAACTACATCCTATGGAAAAGAACCGAGGCACAAAGAAAAATCACGGGGGATTTTTACAAGCTAAAGGAAACTAAAAGAAATTTTTTTAGATTTTTGTTTAGACTTTAATCCCTCAAGAAAATTGTTTGGGAGATCCATCGTCGGGAAAAGTCCAATTTTTCTACCTCTTTTTTTCGATTTTTCTTATTTTCCACATTTAAAAAATATTAAGAGCTACTAAAGTACTACACAACTACAAAAATAAAAATAAGAAGCTAAAATCAAAATCATAAGTTAACATTTTTCTAACTTACCACTACTAATTATCTAGAGGAATTCTCCCACCCCATACAAAAAGGAGTGTAGTGTCCCCAATTCACAAATAAAGCAAAACAATAATGAGGGTGGACAAGAAACTCCCTGAAAGGCCAAAAGCCGAAGCAATAGCGGCTCACGGGATACTCAGACTTCCCCCAGGCATGGTCCTTTGTGTAAGCACCCCACACTTAGTTCTCACCATCTAGCTTGCTTTTGCACTCTTCCAATGGATTTGCTTCCTATGCTTATAATCCTACAAAATAAAAACAGACACTACAAAAGTAATATAATAAAAATAAAAATAAAAGAAAGCAGTAAAGCTGGGTTGCCTCCCAACAAGCGCCTGATTTAACGTCGCGGCCCGACTTGAAGCACTTTTTGTCTTCATCTCGAACTTATGAATTGAGACCCCAATTTGGCTTCAAGATTTTTGCTATGCTCGCGGGGTGGTGGGACAAATGTAATTGGTCCAAGTAACCAATTTCGTATTTTACACTTCTTGGCCTTCATATGAGGTATGTAATTATGTCTCTATGGCACGATAAATTCCAGAATGTAAGCACCTTGTTCCTCGTCTGTTGGCTCCTCCAAAGGCTCGAATGACTCAATTTTCATATCATCATCCAAACACGATGTCAAAAACTGCATGGAATGAGGACCAATGCGTTCCAACTCTAGAACTACGTCACTATTTACATCCTCATATGTACCCACACTAGAGTCTTCAAATATTATATTATCTACTTCCTCACATGATTCTAGAACACTCTTCTCAACATTGGGATCCTCAAGAAAAATATGGTCTAATGCTTGGGATTCTCTTTTTAGCTCCTCAATTTGGTCTAGAAGGCAAGCTGCTACTGTGAACAACAAAGTAAACGATGCTTCTAGAAACCATCTAGGTTATTCCTAGGAAGATTCCTTATTTCTGTCCTATTGAGAGGATGCTCCCTGGCCATCGCATGTTGTGTTAGATCAGAAAGGTGACCACATCTAGTTCCGAGGTTGGCCTAACTTAACTTGATGACACCCTTATAGAGAAAACAAATCTAGTAAAGTAACTACTAGAACCAAATAGGCTTTCTACATATGCATCGTCTAAAACAACAATTGTTATCAGTTGTAGCAAAGAAAGAAACTGCATAGAAGTCAAAAGAATCGACCGTTAAAGTATTCCAAATTTAATGGCAAAATGGCAGGAAGAGAGACAACTGAATTAGCACTTCTCAGATCAGGCTAGGCCTCTCCAGCTGAGCTGGATGCCGGGGCCCTGGATGCACTAGCGATTGGCGTATAGGGGAATGGTTGCCCAGGTTTCGAATCCCTCCTCGCCCACAACTGGCCCAAAAGGGAAGTACCTTTCCCTCTGGGGGTAGGAAACTCATGATCGGGATAGCGCGCATGGATAAACTCACACTAACCCGTCAATTTGGGATCCAAATTCGAGATTTTCCTTCGGAGGTATCGGGAAGGATTTGGAATGGAGATTTTTTTCAGTTTCACACAGCTCATCATTAAATTATTGGGCATTGAACTCATCAACCTTTGCACTTAATTGAGCTCCCAAGTCATGAATAGCAGTGCCAAATTGCTCGATCTCTTGTCCCAGTTCAGATCTTCCTTTTATGAAGTGTTTCATCCCATCAGTAATTTTCTCACATTGAGCCACATATATTTCTAATCGTTCAGTTTGTTCCATTGGCCAAGTTTGGCTCAAAATCTCCACTTCTTCGGCATTGGCCTTCATTCTGGTGATTAATGTACTCATTTTTTCATAGCTTCCTTGAGCTCATCCTGTTTCTGTGCTACTGGAGGCATCATGTTTAATGTCCTGTACTTCTTGGAATTCTACTTCTTGCATCACAGATCGGCTCTCAAATTCTTCTTCAACTTCACAAAACTCGTGACCACTATCCTCTACAATTGACTGTTGGACCGTACAAGGCTCAGCCATTTCACTAACCTTAGCCTCTATTCTCTTGATTGTTGCCTTGAGATTTTCAAAATCTTTTCGGTGTTCAACAGTTTGTTCCACTAATTGCCTCAACAGGTCCGTAGTCTGAGCATCATATTCCACATTCTCCACTTTGTTCCTATCAAAATCATAAATTATCAGAAACATCATAATAAGGGCTCGAAGAAGGATAAAAAGAGTTAGGACAGTCATCCTAATGGCCACCTTGACCACCACACATATTACAAATATTCCACTCAAAGGATAGAGATTGTGTACCAAACTCGCTCCCGGGAATATGTCAACAATGTTTTCACCAGTGGGGTCCTCCACAATATGGACAAGGATCATCAAAGTAAGAACAACCATCATTCAAATAATTTTCATTCCAAGATGCCATGTAAAAGAAATTATAATACTAACTAAATAATAAAATTAAAAACATGAACAAAAATCAATTAAAAGCTTGACTTACATAAACAGTCAATAATTAAGTCCCTGACAACGGCGCCAAACACTTGTTGGTTCCCCAAGTACACGCAAGTATACGTGGCCGTCAAGTAATAAAGTGACTCTAAAGTCGGATGTCGAACTCACAGAGACTTAGATTAATCGTTAACTAAGCAAACTAAAACCAATTAATTGTCCAAGATAATCAAAATATTGTTTATCTATTGAACTACTTTTACAAATATTGAACAAGTAATTAGCTAATTTATCAGGGATCCAAACATGTGTTTTGGATTTTGCTCATAGGAGATGAAGATTCCAGGGTTGTGGTCGGTTTATCAATCATATTGAGTTCAATAGCCGCACTTGTTAATCCAGATTATCAATGGTTGCTAATTGACCGGATCGTTTATATGAGTAGCATGTTCCCACAATACTTCTCACCTATCCACAATATATCAATCGTATATTCCTATGGTATTGAGTCTATACGAATATAATACGGTTTTTAACTAAGCAAGACTGTTAGGTATATTCCTATCCTAACCGCAAAATCGTTCCCCGAGCCACGGGTTCAGAAACAGGCTCTCTTTAATTATACTCCAATCTAAACATCGCTTTCCCAAGCATAACATAGACAGTATGGTGAATTGGTAGCTACAACAATTCACAAGTTAAAACGAGAATTAAAGAAACAACTACAAGATGATAATCTGAATTAACGAATATGTAATTAATAAACGTTAATAATCATGTCAACCACAACCCAAGAAACTAGAGTGCTTAGACACTCATGTTCGTAGTAACAATTTTCCAAGTATTTTGCATAAATAAATTACAAAGAAAAGATGAAGGAATGAAGAACTCGATGATTGTCTCCTCCAAAAGTTGTTCCACGTGATGTTCTTGCCTCTAAAAAATATCCAACCCTTCAAAAACTAACTTTAAGAGGTATTTATAGGATAGGGGCCAAAGTCTACATGTCCAAAACTAGTGAGGAATTAAAATTTGCTCGGATGGCATTGTCGGCACGAGGCGCTGTCTAGGGTACCAATATTTCTGCAAGAGGCACTGTCTATGGCGCCATTGTTTCTGCGCGAGGCACTGTCTGGGGCGCAAATGACAATGCCCTGGACAATGCCTTGCACTGTCTATGGCCATGACTTTTCATTGCCTTGAACGTCTTCTTTTATTATTCCATTTTGTTGCTCTAAGGTACCATTTCGTGCAACCTTTCTCCAATTCATGTCCAAGCATTCCTGGGCACCAACTTATACTTCCTCCAAATTCTTTCCTTTTTGACGTCAATTTGCATACAAACTCCCCAAATCACTTCCAATTGACTCCTGTACATAACAAACCATTATTAAGCTCGAGTCACAAATATTCACACCAAAGTTAACAAGATCATGGCATAATGCAAGGCAAATTACATGCAAAAACATAGAATTTTAGCCAAACATCACCCGGCCGTCCGGCCTGCCAGAGGCGGAGGGTAGGGGTCATCCTAGAGGTGGAGGCTAGTCAGGTGGCACTCCAGCTAGGTTCTATGCCTTTCCACCCAGACCAGATGTAGTAGCCTCAGATGTCGTGATCACAGGTATTATTTTTTTCTATGGTAGGGATTCTTCAGTACTACTTGATCCAGGGTCTACATATTCATATGTTTCTTCTCTATTTGCTCATTATCAAGATGTCTCTCGTGAGTCCTTGGATGCTCCTATATATGTGTCTATGCCAGTGGGCAATTCTGTTGTTGTGGATCGGGTTTACCGGTCCTGTATTGTGACCTTCCATGGTTATGAGACCAGAGCGGATCTTCTGTTGCTCGACGTGAGCGACTTTGAGGTCATCCTGGGCATGGACAGTTGTCTCTATATCATGCCATTCTTGATTTCCATGCCAAGACTGTTACCTTGGCGATGCCAGAATTCCCTAGATTGGAGTGGAGGGATTCATCTATTTATCTATCTAGTTGGGTTATCTCTTTCTTGAAGGCTTGACACATGGTCGAGAAGGGTTGTTTGGCTTATTTGGCTTACATTCGGGATACTGCTGCAGAGACTCCTACGATTGATTCATTTCCCATGGTGCGGGAGTCCTCCGATGTGTTTCCTTTTGATTTACCGTGCATGCCACTAGATTATGATATTGATTTCAGTATTGATTTGGCACCAGGTACCCATCCTATCTCTATTCCAATGTGCCACATGGCTCCAAAAGATTTGAAAGAGTTGAAGGAACGGCTTGAGGATTTGCTAGTGAAGGGGTTCTTCAGGCTGAGGTAGCCTTGGGGTGCACCGGTGTTATTTGTGAAAAAGAAGGATCGGAACATGTGGATGTGCATTGATTACCGCTAGTTGAATAAAGTTACCATTAAGAACAAGTACCTGTTGTCACGTATTGATGATTTGTTTGACCAGTTGTAGGGTGCCAGGGTGTTCTCTTAGATCGACTCGAGATCTGGGTATCATCAGCTGAAGGTTCATGCTTCGGATGTTCCGAAGACAGCTTTCCGGACTAGGTATGGCCACTATGAGTTTCTAGTGATGTCTTTCGGCTTGACCAATGCCCCGGTGGAATTTATGGATTTAATGAACCAGGTGTTCAGGCCATATCTTGACTCATCCTTCATTGTCTTCATTAATGACATACGGATATACCCGCGTAGTATGGAGCAACGCGACCAGAATTTGAGAGTTGTGCTTCAGACCATGCAGGAATAGAAGCTATACGCTATGTTCTCCAAGTATGAGTTTCGATTAGATTCTGTGGCATTCTTGGGGCATGTTGTATTAGGTGAGGGTATTAAGGTGACCCTAGAAAGTTTGAGGCAGTCCAGAGTTGGCCTCGTCCTACCACAGCGACCGAGATCAGGCGTTTCTTGGGGTTAGCAGGTTATTATCGTCAGCGTGTGGAGGGCTTCTATGTAACACCCCGGAAAATTTCGAAGTACTTAAGTGTAAATCCCAGTAAAAAAAAATCAAAAGAAAATAATGTTTCGTGGTGCCGAATTGGTTTGTACATGTTTAAGGATTTTAGAAAATCTTCGCGGCGAGCTTGCTCGCCGCGGCTCGAACATTTTGGGTTGAACAATGCACCGAAAAGTAAAGAAAAATTTTTGGCGGAAAAACTCGTTTCTACGGTCCATTATGCGACCGCAGAACCACTCTGCGGGCCGCAGAAGTGAGGCAGGAGAGGGTCAGTCTGGAAGCAATTATGCGGTCGACTATGCGACCGCATAACTATTTTGCAGTGCATTATGCGACCGCAGAACCACTCTGCGGGCCGCAGAAGTGAGGCAGGAGAGGGTCAGTCTGGAAGCAATTATGCGGTCGACTATGCGACCGCATAACTATTTTGCAGTGCATTATGCGACCGCAGAACCACTCTGCGGGCCGCAGAAGTGAGGCAGGAGAGGGTCAGTCTGGAAGCAATTATGCGGTCGACTATGCGACCGCATAACTATTTTGCAGTGCATTATGCGACCGCAGAACCACTCTGCGGGCCGCAGAAGTGAGGCAGGAGAGGGTCAGTCTGGAAGCAATTATGCGGTCGACTATGCGACCGCATAACTATTTTGCAGTGCATTATGCGACCGCAGAACCACTCTGCGGGCCGCAGAAGTGAGGCAGGAGAGGGTCAGTCTGGAAGCAATTATGCGGTCGACTATGCGACCGCATAACTATTTTGCAGTGCATTATGCGACCGCAGAACCACTCTGCGGGCCGCAGAAGTGAGGCAGGAGAGGGTCAGTCTGGAAGCAATTATGCGGTCGACTATGCGACCGCATAACTATTTTGCAGTGCATTATGCGACCGCAGAACCACTCTGCGGGCCGCAGAAGTGAGGCAGGAGAGGGTCAGTCTGGAAGCAATTATGCGGTCGACTATGCGACCGCATAACTATTTTGCAGTGCATTATGCGACCGCAGAACCACTCTGCGGGCCGCAGAAGTGAGGCAGGAGAGGGTCAGTCTGGAAGCAATTATGCGGTCGACTATGCGACCGCATAACTATTTTGCAGTGCATTATGCGACCGCAGAACCACTCTGCGGGCCGCAGAAGTGAGGCAGGAGAGGGTCAGTCTGGAAGCAATTATGCGGTCGACTATGCGACCGCATAACTATTTTGCAGTGCATTATGCGACCGCATAGCAGTTATGCGGATCGCATAGTGACCGCAGACACAGACAGATATTTGGTTGTTTTGGTCACTAATTATGCGACCGATATGCGGTCCGTATAACGATTATGTGATCGCATATGCAATCGCAGAACCTGTTCCGGAGCTTCATTTTTGGGTTTTTAAAACCCGAACCTACTTCGCTAAATACATGCAAAGGGTCATTTTTTAGCAAATATTCTGATGTTTTAGAGAGAAGGGAGAGTGTTTTAGAGAGAGAGAGAGGAAATCCTAGGCTAATTATTCATCAAGTCTTGCTCAAATCTTGGAAGATTAACAAGGAAAACCCACAAGTTCTTCATCTAAGAGGTAAGGTTCCATACCCTAGTTTTCAATCTCGAATTTGGGTAGAAAATGGTTGATTAGGAGTATGATTCTTGGGTATGAGAGTATTATCTATACATGCAGGTAGCAATAAGAATTGTGGGAAGATTGTTGAGCTTAAATAAGTAAGGATTGGTTTGTGTAGTCAAGGAAATCTTGTAGAAGAACCTTGTGGTTAAATTTGCATACCTAGTGTTTGATAAAATGCTCAAATGAGCTGAGACCATGAATATCTTCCTAATTATTGTTAAATTTTGTTGTGTCTCAAAATAGATTGGTATTGCTAGAATTTCCGAAACGTAGTAGTAATTTAAGGAAAGCTAAATTGAGGTACGTTTGCTAAACTTTCTCTCTTGGAATTGAATTCCATAATATTCCCGTAAGTTTCAAAGTATGGGTTGCCTATTAAAATGTTGTGGCTTTGAGTCATGTTTTAAATAAGAACTAATACCAACTGGGTGAGAACAAACTCGATATGCTTAAGACTCAAAATTGCTCATATGTGTACCTAAAGTCTTGATTGGAAATGTCTTATTGTTGATAACCTATAAAGGTGGTTGGAAATGAAATAATTGAATTGAGGATATAGAGTGTGGCCAACGTGCCAAGAATTTAAGTTATGATTGTGGCTAGTAGTGCAAATGATTTGAGAGAATGCGATAAAAAATATGAAATGAGCCTCGACTCAACTGTGTTAAAAGTGATTTGGAAAATTAGAATTTGCCTATGAGCTTTTGCACTCAATTCATGACCATTAGTGGTTGCTTTAACTAATGCTTTGCTTTATAAATATATCCAGTGTGATTCGAGTTCTATATACTCATGTGTTGAAATTGTACATTGTCATTTCTGGGGAAGAGTATTGCAAGAGTAAATGGTGTATTAATTGTTTATGATTTTTCATGTGTGTTTCTATTGTTGGTTGGTATGCCTCATTCTTTGGGAAGAAACCATTTGTGTTTGAAGTTCCTATTTCAAATGGATTGGAAGTATATGATTTCTTAAATTTTCTATATGTTGATATTTTATGGTGATCTTTGAAATTGAAAGAGATGAAAGTGTGGAATATGAAATATGGCCATCGTGCCAGGAATAAAGAATCTTATGAATGGCCAAATGTGCCAAGGAAATATTTTCGTTATGAATGACTGGAAATACTATTGAGAATTTATAAAATGTGAAAGATGTTGAGGTTAGTACAATTGTATTTATGTTACCTTTGTGTGCAAATCAAATCAAAAATGTTTTTGGGAGCATCATTAGCAAAATCGAGGAAGGGTGGGTCATAAGGCTCACGCCTGAAACTACACGTGCCGGTGTAGGGGTGGATTAGGATTATTCCCCTTATTTGGGATGAAATTGGAACCTTTGGGAAATTGTGATATTATTCCCCTTAATTGGGATGAAACTGGAACCTTTGTGGATTGGAAAAATCAACCCACACGGCATATGTGAGAAGGCGGCCTAGCTGATCGGGTGGAGATCGGATGCCATATTGCGCACATGGTGGTAGTACTCTTGGTAACAACTTTCTTTCGCATCACTTGTCAAACCACATTGTCCGTGGGGAGATGGCCTAGCCGATCGGGCGTGATTGGACTCCGTGCTAACAAAGACGGTAGAATATCGGTGCTAATGATCTCTCAACCAAAATTATATATGAAGTTCGTATTTTGAAAATTATTATATTTTTAACTGGACATTTGGATATTGTGGATTGTGACTTACTGTTTCTATGTGTTGCCTTTTCTTAAATGGGCATTCTATTTTGAAAGAGGAATTTTAGCTATACATACTAGTGCTATTCGACAGTACTAACGTCCTTTTTGTCGGGGGCGCTGCATCTTTAATGGATGCAGGTGGTTCTACAGCAGGCGGCATTGATCAGTGATAGCAGTACACTCATTTTAGCTGAGTTGGTGAGCCCCACTTCATTTCGGGGTCATGTATCTTTTGTTTCTCATGTACTGTATTCTGAGGTATAGCCGGGGCCTTGTTGCCGGCATTTTCATATTACTCTTCTATTGCACTTAGAGGCTTCGTAGACAGGTTGTGGGTTGTGGTTGATATTGGGAGTCAAACTAGAAATGTTCGTATTTGGAAATCATGTTTTTCATTAATTCTATAAACTCGTGATATTTTGGAAATTATGAATGAAGCTGCTAATGGGAATGGAAAGGAAGGTGTTATTAAAAATCTTTTCAGTGTTTGATTAATGGAGTACATCTCCTCTTTATTCATGGATAATTTTTTATAGAAGAAAATCTAACAGGCTTGCTCGGCCGGGTTCTCTCGATTGAGTGTCGGTCATGCTCCCCGAGTTTGGGGTGACATTCTCATCTATTGCAACACTTTTGACTAGATTGACCCAAAAGGGTGCTCCGTTCTTATTGTCCGATGATTGCGAGGCAAGATTTCAGAAGCTCAAGACAGCACTGA
The DNA here is from genome assembly GCA_000715115.1 of Nicotiana otophora. Taxonomy (NCBI): domain Eukaryota; kingdom Viridiplantae; phylum Streptophyta; class Magnoliopsida; order Solanales; family Solanaceae; genus Nicotiana; species Nicotiana otophora. Next base: position 34,906 of record AWOL01S0050680.1, read on the forward strand.
CTACAGCACCAGTGTTAGTGTTGCTTTCTAATTGAGAGATGTATATTGTGTATTGCAACGCTTCACACATTGTCCTAGGTTGTGTATTGATGCTGGAGGGGCAAGTTATTGCATATGCTTCATGTCAGCTGAAGCTCCACGAGAAGAATTACCCCGTACATGATTTGGAGTTGGCCGCGATAGTTCATGCTCTCAAGATCTGGAAGCATTATCTTTATGGGGCATCCTCTGAAATTTACACCGATCATCATAGCTTGCAGCATTTGTTCAAGCAGTGGGATATTAATTTGAGGCAGCGTAGGTGGCTTGAGTTACTGAAGGACTATGATTTCACCATCTTTTACCATCCGGGCAACGCAAATGTGGTTGCGGATGCCTTGAGTAGAAAGGCCGAGAGTATGGGTAGTTTGGCACTTATTTCAGAAGAGGAGAGGCCATTGGCTTTGGACATTCAGTCCTTAGCTAACAGACTTGTGAGGCTGGATATTTCAGATCCCAGTCGAGTTCTTGCATGTGTTGTGGCTTAGTATTCATTATTTGAGTGGATCAAGGCTCGTCAGTACGATGATCCGCACCTTCTGCTTCTAAGAGAGACGGTACTATGTGGTGGTGCCAAGGAGGTTACTATCAACAAGGATGGCATTCTGCGACTCTAGGGTTGCCTATGTGTTCCTAATGTTGATGGCTTGAAGGAGATGATTCTAGAGGAGGCACAAAGCTCTCGGTATTCTATTCTTCCACGTGCTACAAAGATGTATCATGACCTGAGGCAGCATTATTGGTGGAGGTGAATGAAGAAGGACATAGTTTACTATGTAGCGAGGTGTCTAAATTGCCAGCAGGAAGTATGAGCACCAGAGGCCATGTGGCCTACTCTAGCAGATGGTTATACCAGAGTAGAAATGGGAGCGGATCACTATGGACTTTGTAATTAGGTTTTTGTGGATGTTAAGGAAGTTTGATGTCGTTTGGGTCATTGTCCACAGGCTGACCAAGTCAGCCACTTTATTCTGGTTGTGATTACGTACTCTTCAGCGAGATTGGCCCAGATTTACATTCAGGAGATTATGTGGTTGCATGGTATGACTGTATTCATCACTTCAGATAGAGGCCCTCAATTCACTTTGCATTTCTGGAGAATAGTACAGAGCGAGTTGGGCACCCGGGTAGAGCTTAGCACAGCCTTTCATCCGCAGATCGACGGGCAGTCGGAGCGGATAGTTCAGATTCTGAAGGATGTGCTCAGAGCATATGTGATTGTCTTTGGAGGGAAGTGGGATCGATTCTTGTCTTTGGCCAAGTTTGCTTATAACAACAGTTATCAGTCCAGCATTGATATGGCTCCATTTGAGGCTTTACATGGTCGGCGATGTCATTCACCCATCGGATGGTTTGAGCCCGGAGAGGCTAAGCTATATGGCAATGATTTGGTGAAGGATGCCTTGGAAAAGGTAAAGTTGATTCAGGAGCGGCTTCGCATAGCACATTCCAGACAAAAGAGTTACGCGAATCATAAGGCGCACAATTTATCATTTATGGTGGGCGAGAAGGTTCTCTTGAAAGTCTCGCCGATGAAGGGTATCATGAGGTTTGGGAAGAAGGGAAAGTTGAGCCCAAGGTTTATAGGCCCATTTGAGGTGTTGAGGCGAGTTGGGGAGGTTGGTTATGAGCTTGCTTTGCCTCCCAGTCTATCGGGAGTTCATCCGATCTTCCATGTGTCTATGCTCCAGAAGTACCAAGCCGAGAGGTCGCATGTGTTAGATTACAGCACGGTTCAACTAGATAAGAGCTTGGGTTATGAGAAGGAGCCAGTTGCTATTGTTGACATGCAGGTTCGCTAGTTGAGGTCCAAGAAGATTTCTACGGTAAAGGTCCAGTTGAGGGGTCAACCAGTCTAGGAAGCGACTTGGGAGACCGAGGAGGACATGTGAAATGTCCGCATTTATTCAGCACTCCAGGTGTGATTCTAGACTCGTTCGAGGACGAACGTTTGTTTAATAGGTGGAGAATGTAATGACCCGACCGGTAGTTTTACTTTATATATATATGTTCCCCTAATTAAGACTTCTCGTATGTGTTTTTACTGTTTTATAACTTGCGGGGATGGTTGGTTTAGGTTTGGAAGGGTTCGGGTTTAAATCGGAATACTTAGTTCCTTAATAGTAGCATGTGATGGCCAAGTTTGACTTGAGTCAACATTTTGAGTAAACGACCTCGGAACCGGAATTTGATGGTTCCAATAGGTTTGTATGATGATTTTAGACTTGGGCGTGTATTTGGATCAGGTTTCGGGTGATCCGGGAGCGTTGCGGTGCTTAATGTTGAAAGTTGGTTCATTGAAGGTTTTCTAGTTCTTTACATTTGGTTTGGAATAGAATTTGGTGTTATCGAGGTCCATTTGGGATTCCGAGCTTGGGAATAATTCTGTATGGTGATTTATTACTTGTACGCAAAATTTGGTGTCATTCCGAGTAGTTTAAGTATGATTCGGTGCTTTCGGAGCTAATTGAGAAGTTTGAAATTCATAAGTTGATTCAATTTGGTTTTGGATTCTTAGTTTCGTTGTTTTTTACGTGTTCTGAGAGATCGAACAGGTCTGTATTATGGTTATGGACTTCTTGGTGTATTTGGACGGGGTCCCGTGGGGCTCAGGTGCGATTCGGTGTCATTCCGAGTAGTTTAAGTATGATTCGGTGCTTTCGGAGCTAGTTGAGAAGTTTGAAGTTCATAAGTTGATTCAATTTGGTTTTGGATTCTTAGTTTCGTTGTTGTTTTACATTTTCTGAGAGATCGAACAGGTCTGTATTATGGTTATGGACTTCTTGGTGCATTTGGATGGGGTCCCGTGGGGCTCAGGTGCGTTTCGAACTGCCCGGAGCTAAGTCCAAAACTGCTGGTCTATTGATTATGGTTTCCTTCTTCACGAACGTGGAAGGACCCCCGGGTTCACGATGAAGCATTTGGGGACTGGGTGCTTTTGCTCTTCGCGTTCGCGAAGAGGAGGCCGCATTCGCGAAGGACCTGTGGCATTCGCACTCGCGATGGCCTAGTCGCGTTCGCGTAGAAGAAGTTGGGTCTAAGGGTCACTGGCCAGTTGCCCTTCGCATTCGTGAAGGTAGGGCCGCATTTGTGAAGCTTCGGTTAGGAAAGCCTTTGTGATCGTGGGGCTTTCTATACGTTCGTGATGTATATTTATCTGGGGCCTGGGCAGTGGACTTTATTAAAAACGGGACTTTGGCCTATTTTTCTCATTTCATTCATTTCTTGGTCGATTTTAGAGATTTTGGAGAGGGGTTTTCACCTAACTATTGGAGGTAAGTGATTTCTATATGATGTAAGCTAAATACATAGATTATAGGTAGATTTTAACATGCAAAATGTGGAAATTTTAGGAGTTTGTTGAAAAACATAGATTATTTATAAAAAATGAGATTTGCCCATGAAAATGGTTATGGAATTGAGTATAAATTATATGTTTGTGTTCGTGAGATTATGGGTAATAATTATTTAAAAAAATTTTAGAATCCGGGCATGTGAGCCCGGGGGTGAATTTTAGGAATCTTCCAAATTACAACAACAACAACAACCCAGTAGAATCCCATTAATGGGGTCTGGGGAGGGTAGTATG